>OX439393.1:10880570-11102149 GCA_949319315.1 Zelleria hepariella
ACATGAAGTTTATTGAGGTCCGACAGTGTCAACTGTCAGTGGGCCCAATATGACCATCCCCAAAACACCACTTTCGCGCTAGATTTCGACTAAGCTGCCATAGAATAAATTGAAGTACTCTTCAAGAGCTTTCATTCGACATGAAGTTTATTGAGGTCCGACAATATTTATAAAATGGGACAAATGTGCCCAAAATACCACTTTCGCGCTAGATTTCGACTAAGCTGCCGTAGAATAAAATGAAGCGCGCTTCAAGAGCTTTCATTCGACATGAAGTTTATTGAGGTCCGACAGTGTCAACTGTCAGTGGACAGAATAAATTGAAGTACTCTTCAAGAGCTTTCATTCGACATGAAGTTTATTGAGGTCCGACAATCTTTATAAAATTGGACAAATGTGCCCAAAACACCACTTTCGCGCTAGATTTCGACTAAGCTGCCGTAGAATAAAATGATGCGCGCTTCAAGAGCTTTCATTCGACATGAAGTTTATTGAGGTCCGACAGTGTCAACTGTCAGTGGGCCCAATATGCCCATCCCCAAAACACCACTTTCGCGCTAGATTCCGACTAAGCTGCCATAGAATAAATTGAAGTACTCTTCAAGAGCTTTCATTTGATGTGAAGTTTATTGAGGTCCGACAATCTTTATAAAATAGGACAAATGTGCCCAAAACACCACTTTCGCGCTCGATTTTGACTAAGCTGCCATAGAATAAATTGAAGTACTCTTCAAGAGCTTTCATTTGACATGAAGTTTATTGAGGTCCGACAATCTTTATAAAATGGGACAAATGTGCCCAAAACACCACGTTCGCGCTCGATTTTGACTAAGCTGCCATATAATAAATTAAAATACTCTTCAAGAGCTTTCATTTGACATGCAGTTTAGTGAGGTCCGGCAATGTAAACTTTTTCATCAAGTGTCAACTGTCAGTGGGCCCAGACTTCATACTAATGTGCCCGTGGTCCTTTAGGGTTGCTTTGACCAAGTGCTTGTATTAACTTCTAACGACGAAGCAGGATTCCAAAAGAAACTCAAAACAGTGGCGGTATTGCTGGATCTCAGCTCAGCATTTGAAACTCTCTGGAACATGTCTGGAAACAGGAACAGTCAGGGACTACCCTACGAGTTCGTCATTTTTTTTTAATGCAACGCACGTATCGTCTTTATGACGCCCTCCTTTCAAACGCCAAACTCTGAACAATAGTGTTACGCAGGGCTTAGTCCTGGCGCCTATACTTATCAACGTCTACGTCAGTTACATACCAAAACTACGACAATCTACGTCAGTCTCCGGGTGATCATTTATGTAGGCGACGACATTGCCATCACAGCACAAGCTTCGACACTGGACAAAGCGACAACACTGGTTCAGGAAGCCGTTGCAAAGTTTGAGCGCTATTTCATCGACTGGGGACTTAAGCCTAACCCATGTAAAACTGGGCTGCTCCTTTTACCTCAACAATAGGCAAGCTAGTAAGTGAAGATGTTAAACGCAGTTTCTGCAATGAAGCACGACCCTAACCCAGGCTACCTTGGTGTAACTCTGGACAGAACTTCCACTCTTAAAGCCCCCCTCATGAAAGTAAAGAAAATGGTATCAAACAGCTGCAACCTGATACGGAAACTGGAAGCAATAAGATGGGGCTGCAAAGCGGATACACTGCGCATATCAACACTAGCCCTTGTCCATAGTGCGGCCCGAGCCAGTGTAGGCCGGCCATCATACTGACCTGGTTGACGTTGAACTGAACAACGCCATTAGGAACATATCCGGAACCGTCAGACCCACAAACATCAATTGGCTTCCCGTCATTTCCTACATATTCCCGTCACGTCTGTAAAGATAATTAATGATCAGAATGGAGTATAATAAGATCAACAATAAGCCGCACCTGCCACTAGTACCTTATCTTCAGGCAACCCGCAGTGATCTTCGCCTACCATCAGAGAGATCTTTTGCCATGCCATGCAGGCCAACGAACTCTTGCAGGACGACAGAACGCTGATGGAGAAATGGCGTGATCAGTGGACATCTGTGGACCTGCCTGACAAGCATCTCGAGTCCAAGCCAGATATCCGTGTGCCAGGTTTCCATCTTCCCAGAAAGCACTGGACTCAAATGAATAGATTCCGGGTCTTACGGGGAAGGTGTGCGGAGCTAAATGCACAAAATGTAACTGTGGGTCGAACCCGAGTGGAGTGTGCGTGCAGGTTCAGACGATGTCCCACATCAACTACGACTACCCGCTGTTCGCCATCCAAGGCGGCGGTGTCGATGAAGCTGACTCGGAAGTAATGAGGTGGCTGAACGTTACATTTCACCGTATAGCATTTTGAGCACAATGCCATTTGCAAAATAAAATATCGAGTTTAATAAGTTTTAGTTATTCTTTGTTCGGGAAGAAGAAACATAAAACCATACTTTATGATTATATTTTTTTGTTATTTGCAACACTTAACCCGTCTTCGCATTTTAATAAGACCGAAATGACCTGACTTCATCAGTGTATTGTTTACCGTTTCAATGTAAATGTAATTTTTTGACACTTGGTTCCTAATCAATAATAATTATTGTTAAATTCATATTACAACTATTTTATTAGTCATACAAAGTATGACAAAGTACTTTTTACACATACCGGTTGTTAATTCTATAAAAATATAAGAAAAATGTCCTTATGAATATTCGTTTTCATACAAAGAAATCACAAAAACATGCATAACTTTGTAAATATGCGTTCAACGAAAAATTACTAAGACGTACTTTGCGTAGGGAATATGGTTTAGAATTGATTGGCATACTTTGTTTTTCATATTAATAATTTTCATTATACTTGAAATCACAAATTGAATGTACCCAGCAAATGGGTGCATACGGGTATTTACCGGGTACATATCGGGTAAATACCCACAGGTGGGTATATACCCGGGTACGTGCCCATCTCTGGTCTCTATCATTCTCTCAGTGAAGGTAAGTAATAAAAAAAAAAAACACAAATTGCGGCCGGTGAAAATGTGATGTCAAGGAATATCTACGGATAGCTAAGGCCCTAGGCAAATTCTATCCATAGGCAAATCATATCTTCTAGCTTTCTCTTTATTGTCCAGACACAATTTTTCAGTAGTCAAACTCAAGTCTAACAGTCGTTTTGTATTTGAACAGGTTTTGCTGACAACCGAGGGCAGCGACCTGGTGTCCAAGCTGCTCAAGATGCAGCAGCTCGAAGATGAAGAAGAGTTGGCTTACAACTCCGCCACGCAGGACCATAGCGATCCTCGTAAGTTTTACCTAATTAAACATAATAGCGTAAAGAGATCTATCCTTTATATAATGCCACTGTTGCTGGCGGTTGCTGGTAATCTGAATTCGAGTAACCCTTGCTGTAGTTGAGTAAACATTTGTTGAGTAACCCCTTGTAAATGGACTGTTTTGTTCAGTTCTACGTTGTTTTCTTCGTCTCCTCTTGAAACTAAAGCTGAGCTTACATTAAGACCAGTTTTATGCATTTACCTGCTCCTTGGTAACTCTTTTCAATTTTTAAACACTTCACAGCGCTCGAAAATGCAATAACAAATGACCATCATCAGCATGTTAACACCCACTTCGGTCTAAAGGCCTCTTCATGCTAACGCCGCCTCTCTCGGACCTGTGCCAGACGTGACCACTGTTTTCCGGCTACTTGGGCTATATCATCGGACCATCTGGCTGGTGGTCTGCCAACCGATCTCTTCCCCTCTCGAGGTCGCCATTCAGACTTCGTGCATCTGCCATCGGACAATAACAGACGCCGCAATTCGGAAGGCAAAGTTTTTTGTTCGAAAGTCCGTTATTGGCTTAATCTTATCTTTAGACAATATTGAGAAACTAATTTAAATATTTTTTATTTTGGTCCAGTAGTTTTGTTTTTATGCGCTAAAATGTTTTGTTCCTATGACCGCCAACAGTATGCAGACCGTCGCGTGACGTCATAAAACCGTATCTTTGAAACGTTGTAAAATCCAAACTACTGAACCAAAATAAAAAATATTGAAATTAGTTTCTCAATATTGTCTAAAGATAAGATTAAGCCAATAACGGAATTTCGAACAAAAAACTTTGCCTTCCGAATTCAAATTCTGTACGATGTCCGCGACTGGATAAAGTAGAGGACTCCAGTAAAACCTTTGTGTTCCTTTCAGACTCGCTGGTTGTCGAGGGCGACGGCCGCCCCGCGTGGATGAAGACCCTTCACGAGACCGCCACCACGTGGCTGCAACTGCTGCCTCAGGAGTTGCCTGTAAGTCATCTTATTTATCTTTAAATCTACCTGGGGCTTAATTGTCTAACTTGAATCTATCGCGATCCCTTTCAAATTGACCTTTGAAGGGTGATGCGTGATGCATAGTCAGCAGACTTCAGACTGCATTTATTTGACACATACTGTAATTAAAAGCGATTGGATAGACTCACTATCCTTTAAAATCGAGTCGCAATCACTATCTCAATCGCTTTCAATGACAGTTTCTATCAAATAAATGCAAGTTTGAAGTGTGAAGTTCGTCAGCACCCTTCAAACGTCGAACTGAAAGGGATCGCGATAGATTCAAAAGTTAGACAATTAAGCCCCTGAATCTTCCTTTGTTTCCTTGTTGAGGTTCTTTTTCTTCTCAAGCGTCGACGTCCTCATCATACTTTGCGCACCTAGAAACGCGCCACCTTAATTAATCACGCTTGGTCTCTCAAGGGCTGCATAATTTGTTTTTTTTTTAGGTGGAAGAGTCTTGCCTATATCTATACCATTATATCAGCTTGGTCTACATAGTCCACAGGAAGGACGTGGTATCACATGACATACTTGCGTATTGTCGATTGCGTATTTATTTATATCTTAGCACCTGTCCTGGTCTCTGGGAGGCTACCCCCAGCGCGATCGAGTTGGCGCGTTTTTGGGAGCGCGAAGTTTGACGCTTTTGACACGAGAGAAGAAGAAGAATACTTGCGTAGCCAGCCAACTGTGTTTGTAATATAAAGTGCGTCTAGAATAATATTCCTCTATTCCCTCAGACCCTTCGCCGCACTGTGGAGAACATCAAGGACCCGCTGTACCGTTTCTTCGAGCGCGAGGTGGCGGCCGGCGCTTCGTTGTTGCAACAAGTCTTGCACGATCTACGGAACGTCATCTCTATCTGCCAGGTGAGAGAATTGGCTTACGATTTACGCATCTAACTATCCGTGATTAAAGCCATTGTCGGGCATTGTCATCTTCCTTTTCACCCACGCGGTCAAAAGCCAGTTTCGCCCAATGCCTTCCCGCTGTCTTCACAATATCAGCGATCCATCAAACTTAAAGTTATGCTAGTTCGAGTTAGATTATAATAAAACGAAACTTACAGAAACAAACAGAAGAGACCTACACTCAGCATTGGGTGGCTATAGGTTGAAGAAGAAGAAGAAGAGAAAACGAAACTGTGATCATCTCATTCACACTACATGGGTGAAGTGAACCTTCATAAGCTACAGAGCCTAGGGCCCAATACATCACTCTGCAAATAAATTCTCAGGTCAAGACAGGATATACATTTTTGGTGGATTGGTTATGTCTCCGATCCTGTCTTCTCAGCTTACTATCACGCGATCACATTGTTGTCAAATGCCTCAATATTTGCTGCCTTTGAAGGACTTGAAGTTAAACTCTCACTGCCAATCAACCGGCTAACCCTCCAACTTCACCCGCAGGGCGAGATGAAGCAAACCAACGAGACTCGCGCGATGGTCGGGTCCCTAGTCCGCGGGATGCTCCCCAGTGGCTGGCGGCGGTACGCGGTCGCGCGCGGCTGCACCGTGCGACAGTGGATCGGCGACTTCGCGCGGCGAGTGAGGCAGCTGGCTGCTGTCTCGGCTTCGGTGCAAGAAACTGGAGCCAAGAGACTGCAGGTAAGACCACAAAGATGGCGAAAAAAAACAATATGGCGGATAAAATGGCTTATTAGTACCGCCATTTTGAAAATAGCTGAGATCGCGTGCTAAAAGAGGTTCAGGGCCGCCATTTTGGCGGAGCAAAGAATGTATTGGGAATAAAGGCAGACGAGTGGGTACATATTCTAAGAAACTTATTAAACTTCAACGCTACAAGTGGGTTTTAGATTGACACAACCAATCCTTGAGCGTACTAGATATGTGTTGGTTCTCTGCGCGATGGTCGGCTCGCTAGTCCGCGGTATGCTCATGGTGGTTGGCGAAACGGGAGCTAAACAGGGCTTCAGCGCTCTCTATCCTACGCGACTATGACCGGATCATCTTTTTCCACTTCGTCCAAAAATATTTGGCACGTTCCACTGGACATCTCACTAGCCTCCCATACCTTCTAACTGATCTGGTGTTTGTGATTCAATCAGGAAAATCGTAGTTTCTCCAAAATACAGACCTCATATTTAATTGATCCTTCTTTTCTCAGGGTATCCCAGTGTGGCTGGGTGGTCTGCTGAACCCGGAAGCTTACATCACGGCGACGCGACAGTGCGTGGCGCAGGCTAACTCCTGGTCGCTTGAAGAGTTGCACTTGCAGGTAAGATATTTTTTCTAAGATTGCCTTTCTTTTCCTTCTTTCTGAGTATCTGATACATCTCTTACTGCCGGTTTCTGAATTGAGAAATTCGCTAATATAATAATAATAATAATAAATTCTTTTATTCCAGCTCTAGGCCATATTTTGTTAGTAGGTACATGTTAATTAAGTTAAGTTAGAAATTTTTGGTAATACATGTTCACTTACAATTCAATCCATTTCATTTCATTATGTAAAAGATAAGATAAATTTAAATTCGATTCACTAAGTAATATAAAATTAAAAATTAAATTGAAAGTCAATGTTTAAAACTAAATCACTTAAATATAAATTAAAATTTTTGGTCAATCCATTATGTAAAAGTTAAATTTAAATTCAATTCATTGAGGTAAAAAATTAAATCAATAGTCCATGTTTAAAGTGAAATTAAAATAACATTAATTAATTGCAATGAGGATAATAACAGAAAAATCAATAAATAAAGTACAATAAATTAAGTTAAAATATAAAATTTAAAATTGAACTGATATGTAGGCGAACACACACACACACACACATACACAATTGTTTATTTCGGAGGTAGCTGTAGTCGGGCCCACCTCGCGTGTATGGGACTCCCCGGCCAGTCGTAGACCGCCCTGACCAGAGTGTTGGTGGAGAGGCGCAAGCGCTCGGCAGCGCCCGCGGTCACGTGACGCAGCAGCCCATCCCAGCTGGCCACGCGACCCTCGGTGAACATCTGCGATACACTGCAGCACCGTGGCAGTCCGTGCAGCGCGCGCCAGCCGTTGTTGTACTGCACTCGTATCTCGTCATGGGCAGCAACGGTATTTTTGCACCATAGTTCGGCGGTGTACAGGTTGGTGCAGTACGTGGTGAAGAGGAGTCTCTTGACAGGCTTACTGCATCGGTGGAACCGTCTGGCTAGCATGTTGGCCTTTACACTGATGGCTCTGCGCTGCCTCTCCATGTCCGCGTCATCGTGTAGGTCGTCGTTGATGATGTGGCCAAGGTATTTGACCTCGCTTACTTGCTCTAACCTCTGGTTGGATAGAGAGAGCGGCGGCGACGTCATAGGGGTGTTGTGTGACTTGAACACCATGTACACGGACTTTGAGGCGTTGTATTCCATGTTGTGATCTGCGGCGTATTTTTCACAAATGCTCAGTAGATGTCTCATGGCCGAGATAGAGGGCGCCAGTAGGACCATATCGTCCGCGTAGCTTACGTTGTTTACGCAAACACCGTTCATGGAGCAGCCGACCCCGGCCCGCGCCAGCTGCAGCCCCAGCTCGTCCATGTATAAGTTGAAGAGTACGGGCGAGGCACTTCCCCCCTGCCTCACCCCGCAGTGCAGCCCCGCCGGTTCCGAGTATATCCCGTTCCATCGCACCATATTGCTTTGCTGTATGTGCCACTTGCGTAAGATGTTCACGAAGGGCTCTGGTACTTTACGTCGTCTAAGCTTATCCCATAATAAGTCGTGCGAGACACGGTCGAAAGCTTTGCTCAGGTCTAGGAAGCATGCGTATGTTGAGGTTCGACGGGATTTGTAGTAGCTGGCCACTTGTTTGACTACATAGATAGCTGTGGCGGTGGATGAGCTGTTCTTGAAGCCCATTTGGTGATCACAACTGGCTAGGTGCGGTTCTATAAGTGCATGTATCACCTTTTCTAGTACTCTCGCCAGTATAGAAGCCAAAGCTATGGGTCTGTAATTGCTCGAGCTAGCTACGTCTTTTTGCCTGTTTTTGCAAATGGGCACGATAACTGTTTTGGTCATATTTTGTGGCATGTGCCCGTTCTTGATAATTGCGACAAATAGGTGAGAGAGTGCCAGGTAAATTGGCGCACCTGCTGATTGCAAGTGTTCGATTGATAGGCCATCGTGTCCAGCCGACTTGCCGCGCTTCATATTGCGTACTATGACGCAGATCCGTTCCGGAGATATGTCCAGTGGTGAGTCATCGGTGTCAGGCGCCGTCGTAGGGGTAGGCTGCAGAGAGCGCATGCTAGCGGGCGCCGGATGGGTAAATTTCGTAATTAGTTTGTCGGCAATAATTTTGCTGTCTGTTTCGCCATCTATGTGAGCGGGAAGGGACCCGCGGGCTTTACAAACTGTGTTAGTTTTTTGCCAAAATTTAACAAAGTTGCCTTCGCTGAGTTGACACGCAATGCTGTCCATTTTTTGCCTTTCCTCATTGTTTTGGCATTCACGAAGGGCTCGTTTAAATCGTGCTCGTGTTTGTTTACGTTCCAGCGCTATATCTCCGTCCCGTGGCCGACCGGTTTGGTGCCATAGAGCGAGTGCGCGGCGCGAGGCGGCATAGTGTTCGGCGACGTGATCATTCCAGCCTGGCACTGTTTTGTGTTTTCTGGGGTTTTTCCCCCTTTTGAAGGCTCGTTTGGCGGACTCTTGCATATTTGACACGATCGTGTCGTAGGCTTCGTCTATGTTTTCAGTGGACTCAAGTGAGTTGTTGAACGGGTAGTGGCGGAATAGTGTAACAATTTCGTCCCTGTAGTGATCAATTTGTTTTATATTTCGTGGTTTCCATGCTCCCTCGTTAGTAGGTATGGAGGAATTCGCAGTGGTTATTTTTGTTAGGCCAGCAATGTTCAGTTCCATATCCATTGTCCGGTGGTCTGTCCATACGACGCTATAGTCTATGGATATTTTTTCTATGCACTTTTTTATTGATTCGCTCGATAGGCAGTGGTCAACCCATGACGTGGAGCTGTGTTTAGCGTCGCTGACGTATGTGTAGGTATCCGCCGGTAGCAGCGCTTTGTCTGTAAACTCGTATTTATATTCTTGGGTAAATGTCATTAGTTCACGACCAAATATAGATTTCGGATCCGCGTTGAAGTCTCCCACTATTAGGTAGTCGTTACAAGTGCTGTCCTCTATAATGCTATGGATTTCTCCCAGGCATTCAATAAACTCTGGGAAGTTCTGTGTTTTGGATACAGGCATGTAGACACAGATCACTAGAAGGGACATGTTGTCTGCCAACGCAAACTCAATTGCTGAGAGGCGCGGTGTTTTGCATTGTATATTTCTTAGTGTTTTTATTGATTTCTTATATATTATTGCGGTGCCTCCGTACGGTCGTCCAATGAGTATGCCCGAGGATGTGTCTACGGCAGATGTACCTATTGCGTTACAGTCAGGGTGTATATTGTCCAATATATGTAGGTCAGTGGGCAAAAGCCAAGTTTCTTGCAGACATACGATATGATTTTGCTCGCAGAGATTGGTTATGAAATTAGTCGTTCTTCTGAGTGATTTGCAGTTTATACTAGATATCTTTAGTTTGTTATTGTCCATCTTTGGTTTTTTGACTGGGCCTATTGTAGGCGTTGAATATGTGTTTTTTAAATCTACCCACCGTTATTCCAGAGGGCCATAGACCTTCGCGTACAAATGTATCGAATTTATCGCGCGGTATTGTAATCTTGAAGGCGTTATGATGTATTCCTTCTCTTTCAGGGAGTAGAATTATTTTAATTGCTTGTTCGCCATTATCACGTATATGTTCTGCTATGTCTTTTGATTTGACAGACCTATCAAAGCCTGATATGTAGACGTCGGCCGTGGGGATAGCTACCTTTAGTTTACAGTTTGCATTTGCGGCCGAGGTTTGCATTTGCGTTTGCATTTGCGGCTAAGCAAATGGGTAAGTATCGTCCTGTCTCTGCAGATTTCTCACAAAAGAGCGTGACAGAACGATAGTAAAGTATTTGCTTAGCAAAATTCTCAATTCAGAAACCGGGCCTTACTCACTTATTATTCGTCACTATTTAGAGACTGGGAGAAGGGTCACTTTCAATTGCGCCAAGAATCGCGAGATATGAAGACGCGTATCTTTCAGACGAAAGTTCTCACGAACCAAAGATGGTCGTGTTCTATTTGAATACAGACCTCACGGATCTGTTATTATACGATCACTATGTTGTTTTCACGCAAAATAGCTCAACCACAGTCGAGTTGCGGAAAACGTCAAGGTTACGAATACGATCACTTTGTTGTCCATCCGTTCGTCGGTTCACGAGTCAGGCTTTTTGCCACCAAAACAAATCATCATCATTATATTTAAGGTGAAATACGTTGCACAACTAGCGCCGCCAATGGAAAAAAAATCATATCTTCTTTTTGGATGCGTTTTTAGCAAAAAACGCTCCTGCGATTCCTCAACACGAGGCTTAACTATTTTTAGGACCTAAGGTTTGGATTCCAGATCCTAGAACTTAAGAATACAATCGATTCTCGCCAAAAGTGGCCACTTTTGGCGAGAATCGATTGCGTTCGTAGGAAATCCAATCCTGGAATCCAAACCTTAGGTCCTAAAAATAGTTAAGCCTCGCGTTGAGGAATCGCAGGAGCGTTTTTTGCTAAAAACGCATCCAAAAAAAAGATATGATTTTTTTTCCATTGGCGGCGCTAGTTGTGAGACGTACGTCGTCTTAAGAGAAAGACTTTTTTCGGTGCAGCACTCTCCATGCACTCCGGTCAAATGCCAGAAGGAAAGAGAGCTAGAGGAAAAGTCTCGGAGAAGCTACTTCGACCAAATTAAAGAGAATATGGATGTCGGGACGTACCAGGAGGTGAAGGAACTGACCAAAACAAATGGCTAACACATATCTTGTTTCCAGGTGACGATCCCGGACCCGGGTTCGCCGGCGGACAACTCGCAGAGCGAGTGGTCGTTCCAAGTGACGGGGCTGAAACTGCAGGGCGCCACTGTCAAGGGCAACCGGCTGCTGCTCACCAACACCATCATGGTCGACCTGCCTCTCACCGTGCTCACTTGGATCCGGTAAGTGGACTGACTGCCGGTTTCTGAATTGAGAAATCCGCTAAGCAAATTGGTAAGTATCGTCCCGTCTGTCCTGTTAATGTATTAATAATGTCTGTCCATAAAAAAAAATCTAGTACAATAAAGAATATTCTATTCTATTCTGTCTCTGCAGATTTCTCACAAAAGAGCGTGACAGAACGATAGAGTATTTGCTTAGCAAAATTCTCAATTCAGAAATCGGGCCTTAGAAGTTTTGTTAAGGGTTCGGCCAGGATAATATGAGGCCTACAGCGCAAAAGTGGCCTACCTTTTCCAGACACAATTGATTTGAATTGTGAGGCATAATATAGCAAGCGTAGACAAAACAAGAGTCTACTCTTAGGCTATCTTAGGTCTTAGGGTTTCCGGATCTTACATACAAAGGCTCTATCATGGCAACTACAGACTGCTTGTCTACACTTCATAGGTACGTTATCTCTGCAGCAAGCGTAGAAAGAAGAAGCGTACCATCTTAGGCCTACAGGTTTCTTACCTACAATATTGCAGAGTAGGTACGTGGCACATTTGAAAGTGTTCGTTATGCAAATGGGCACGTTTTGTTTCGCCCGTCATCTCGCAGCCTCTCCTAAGGACAACTCCGACAGAACATTTTATCTCCTGATATCTCGCCACCGTCGAAAGAACTCCTCTTTCTTTCAATAACGTCTGATAATAACAATGAGTTTCAAAAAGAAGGTACCTACCTATATTGTTTTCAAAATGCCTTGTAACCGTCTCCCTTTGTCCACAGCGGTCCAGAGGAGCCGACCGGCGCGTCGGGCGGCACCACCCTCAAGTTGCCGGTGTACCTCAACAGCGCTCGCTCCGAGCTCCTGTTCACCGTGCGACTCCCCGTCGCGGCCGGACAGGAGCCGCACGCCTTTTACGAGCGCGGCGTGGCGCTGCTTACGTCCACTGCGCTCAACTAAGCGGATGTTTCGCCGCTTCAGGATCCGGGACTAGTGTCGATTTACACTTGTACAGTAGCGACTTAACTTGTGGCAAGTAAAGGCTCACCACACAGGCGCGTTTTTATCGGTCGATGCGTTATTGCGATATCTGTGTTCACTACACTCTGTATTAGGATGCTGCTGCTATATTAACGTCGCAATGGAAATAAGACGTTCCTAATACAAAATGTACTGAAAACAGATAACGCAAGCGATATTATCGACTGATAAAACGCGCCTGTGTGGGGAGACTTGCCAGTTGTTATTCCAGTTGTTTAACGCCACAAGAGAGTTAGGTAATAAGTTGTGAAATTTTGTTAACTTCGATAGACGGCGATCCTATTTTTCGGCGAGACAAGTATAAAGTCCCCTCCCGCGTGTTCGCCGCCATCCCGCCAACTTAACTGGCCGGCGCGCCATGGCGTGTAGACGGGCGAGTTAAGCACAGTGCAGCTGTAGTTTTTGTCGCAGAACTGCCAAATAACTTAACTCGCTTACCGATGTGTGTGGAGTTGTGGACGCTACTTCTAACTAGCAAATGTCAAACAACTTAACTCGCTGCTGTACTTATTGAAGTGAGATTCCGGATCTTATCTGTCGCGAGACACAACGCTTAGTCGTCGATCGCGAAATGGTGAAATTGCCACCGTGGCTTGTAGGATGGCGAATGGGGAGGCGACGAATAAAGACATGTGAAACGAGTGCACGAAAAGGAGTGAAATGATGTTACAGAAAGGACCTTTACGTATGGATGGGTCATCGATATTGTTTATGGAACGGTAGTTCTTTTTTTTTCTAATTTAACGTTGGGCCTAATGTTTGACGTTGGTGAGTAAAACTAACCACTGAAGTTTCACAGGTCCTTTCTGTAATAGGCGATATCAAAATGCAGCAAGCGCAGGTACGCTGGAAATAGGCGGCTAAAATCAGCCTGTGTATGTTAAATGTCGGAACTGTTCGCTTCCCCTTAGGAATGTAAGAAAAGATGATATGAATTTTGGAATAAGGCTGCGATTAAAATAACTTTATTCGACTTTAGAACGCGACGTTCACTGCGCGTCATATTTATTGTATTTATAACGTTAATAAAAAAACAGTAGTTGCTTTGTTTTGAGATAATAATCAATCAGTGGTTTAAAATTGTGCTTTTTCAAGTCGCATTCTTTCAGTATTGTTGCACGTAATTTATGTAATATTTATTATCCATGTAACTGATATATTTAAAGGAATAAAATATTATAATAATATCAGGTTGTTTCAATTAAATGCAGGCTTTATTATTAGGTCTTATAACAGAACTAATTTAAATATGGTAAACTTACAATCTACATACGTTTGACTAGAGTTGACTTGTTCCTTGAATAACAGTCTTCATCCCTGGAGGTTTCTGCTTTGGCAATCTGTAACAAAGAAGATAGCATGAACTAATTGTTCTACTCATCTTAATAGATAAATTGGGACAAACAAAAGTTTTATTACTATGTAAGTATCAGCTCTCCCTTTCTAGGAAAAACAGGCCAAGTGCGAGTCGGACTCGCGCACGAAAGTTTCCGTACCGTTATCTATAAAAACGACAAAAAAACACATTTTTTTATGGGAGCTCCCATAAATATTTATTTTATTTTGTTTTTTTAGTATTTGTTGTTAAAGGACTATTTTGCTACTACAGGGAAAGACATCATATGTGAAATTTCAAATATAACTATCACGGTTCATAAGATACAGCCTGGTGACAGACGGACAGATAGACGGACGGACAGCGAATTCTAGTAATAGTACCCTTTGGTACGGAACCCTAAAAAAGACAATGCGGCCGCCAACTTGTTGATCAGCCGCTTTGGAGGACGTGAAAAGCTGCTACTATCCGGCGGACGTGAATATGTCCGACTTGTAAAGAAGCGTATGTATACGGCTGCGACATACAATACTAAACCGTATACCAATAGTAATAGCGTTGACTGACCTAGTGTGTATGATCTTGCGCGGCGAGGACGGATGCACCAGGTCGTGCTGTCGCTCCCACTCCACGTACTTCTGATGTTGCCGCTGCCTTCGCCTGTCCACGTAACTTATCTGCAGCGCAACAAAATGGGGAACAGTTCAATAACAAGTTGAGATGTTAAAGCCGTGTATGCTTAGATGTACTTTATCGACGTGAGAAAAGAAAGTCTTGAATGTACTTTATCAAGGTGGCTTCCACTTTTGCCCTTGCAAAATGTCTTGCACTCGAAAAAATAAAGAAAATTTCAAACTTTCAAAATATCCAATACGTTGCACGCCACGAGAGGCATTTTTTTGCGGAGCGTAAACTGCTAATTGTACGTTGTAGGATAAACAGCCTTTATCCTACAACGACTTGATACCCAGCCCCGGAGAAAAGAGACCGCGACAAATATTATAAATTCCGCTATCGTCTTCCACCATCTTGGTTTATTTCATTACGTAAAGCAAGATGGCGCTACACGAAAGCTTTATAAAAAGTTTGTCGCTGACTTAGGACTCTGATATCTGAAGCCATAGGGCGTTTATCCACAGCAGCCGTCACCAGGATATCACCGAGAACGAGATGATTGCGCCGAAGTTACGATACGGGGTGACGGACGAGCAGTGGACAAAAACCATAGTGAATACATTTACTATGTAGTGGGCAAACGCCCTTAGAGTCTGAAGCCACTCCTCCACTTACCACACAACTAGCCGGTATCCAGATGAAGGCCGTAACCAGGACGACGACGCCGACAATGTTGTCTCTTAGGAACCCGAGCACGTTGTTGATGTTGATATCCTCTATGATGTCCCAGAAGCGCTCCACTACGTCTTGGATTGTCTTCTCGCAGACACCCTTAGGGATAAATTCAACGTCTATCACGATTTTCGATGGATTGTGATCGATTCGGGACTGAGAATTAAAGGCATTGGTATTATTTTGGTATTTCGTGAAGGGTTAAACTTACTTGTATGTATTTCGGCGTAGCCGACTAGTTTCTGTTCTCAATCGGAGACCTTAGTCATGGCGCTTAGGCGGCCCTCGCGACGCCGTGGCCAGTCTCAGACTGCGTGTCACTAGGCGCCGCGCGCGCGCCGACAGTTACTCTGCAGTGCGGAGGGAGGCGGCGAGGGCGGCAGCGGGGGCCGTCTCAGCTCCATGATTAAGGTCTCCGAATGAAACCGAAACTAGTCGGCTCAAATACAAGTAAGTTTAGCCGTTCACGAAATACAAAATGTGCAGTGCTTACGAAAGTTTTAGTGTAATACATAATTGGTATTATTCTTGTATTGCCGTCTCCTATCAAAGGTCGGCAGTCAGTTTGGCTATTTCTCCCTTTTGAGTTTGTTGATTGTTGGAGCCATTTGCGTAATGGCATGGCATTGAATTTGCGATATCGTTCACTCAATACCAAATCACGATCGTGTTAAACAAGTGAGGGGTTTGGAAGGAAAAATAGCAACACGAAACGTAACCACGATTCAGATCCCCATCTGAATCGTGGTTACGTTTCGTGTAGTAGTTTGTATGAATGCATGTACTAAAACATTGCCATAGGCATTGTCAGTTGTATGTCGCCTGTTGCTTTATACTCTATCGATCAAGTTACGTTAGTGCATGTTAAATTAATGTGCATGTTACCTTATTACAGAACCCTTGTATGCACGGCGTACCGTCCGGCAGGATGTCATTATGTGCGACCGGGAAACATGTCTTGTTCAGACTCTTGCGACAACATCGCTTGCAAGCGTCCGCAACTGAAACGTCGGAAGAGACAAATTGACATGGTATAAAAACGCAACTGAAACGTCGGAAGAGACAAATTGACATGGTATAAAAAACTCTCGAAACCAGCCAGGGGTGGCCACTACTTCATAGTACCTACTGTTTGATGGAAACAACTTAAATCGGTGTTTTACTTCTTGGTATATTTTACGTGATAATTAGAGACATTACGTGTGGAGTCTACGTATTGACTTGTCTTTCATGTGAGCTAGGCCGACTAAGCTGTCAGGATGGTATAGGTGCTGGGCAAGCCTACTCCATCTAAAACAATGTCTCAGGCACTGCAGCACCGAGTGGTCTCTTTACCCATCTAGTGTGAGTAAAGGTGCCACTGGACGCTGTATAAATCATCTCAATACGTAAATGCAAAGGCCTTAGTTAATTAGAGACATTACTGTTGAAATATTACAGAAAATACATAAAAATAGAGGGAACGAAAACTACAACGTCCGTTCACCCCGGTGTCTATTGCTCAACAAAAACAAAATACTATCGCGAAAATGACATTGCTGAAAACTACAGCCAGCCAGCTCGCCTACTTGACCGGGCACCAACCTCTTTAGACGCGCGCCTCTACATCACGCGTTAACACCTACTTCTGGTCATTGCAAGTAATTGAACAATCCGGCGTTTGTAGGTATGTCTGTATGTTTCTATGTATGAATGTTCGTTCGACGATAACTTGCGTAAATATGGTCGGATCGTTATGAAATTTGGTAGGCGAGTAGACAAAATTAAATAATTTTTAAGTTCGAACATGAGCCAAATCGGTCGAGGGGTTGCCGGGAAATGGGGTTGTACAGTTTATATGCAAAGCACGCGGCGTTAGCAAAGTTACACATCTGTACCTTGGGTCACGAGTTCACAGTTCGGGGCGAACCACTAGTAAATGAACATACCTATATCGCACATGCAGGAGTGCATCCCCTGCGTCTCACAATATGGCACGCATGTCCCGTTGCGACAGCGACCTCGCTCCGCGCACTCGTGCTCGTCCGCTATCGCCGGCGCCTGCGAACGGAAACTAAGTAAGTAAGATATTTATTACTTTTTGTTTTTTCTAAAGCACTAACCCGTGCGAGGGAAGAGGATTCAAGATTCAAGATTCAAGATTCAGGAGAGGAGAGGAGAGAGGAGAGCGAGAGGTTGCGGGTTCAAGCCCTGTCCCGAGTGAATTTTTTCAACTTACTATACAGGTTAGACAACCAAACTGTCTCTCAAGATGGAACATACAAGGGGGGATCCGGTGTGGTCCCTTCTCTGTGAGAGAAGGCCTTTGCCCAGTTAGTGAGACATGCGGGACTTGTACAAGGCTAAAACTGTAAAGACGAAGAGGTGTTACTGTATCTGCGGAAACTAAGGTAAACTTTCTTTGTAAATAAATTAGCGGCCCCTGTGGCTATATCGAGCTTGATAGTGTTTGATACAGTGCTCTATCTATATCACTCTATTGAACTTCGCAGACCCTCGTCAAATCATTGATTTGCCAAATTTTATACTCGTCAAATTGGCTGTATCGAGCCTCAAGCCGGTCCTATTAAGCCTTGGCATAGAAGTTAGCTCCATATGATACTGCGGACCAATACCTTCTTTGTCGCAAACTTTCAAAGCTATAATTCGAGAGATTAACAGCGAAAAGGGATTTCTGTTCACCTTAGGACAGTCGGAAATATTCACCTTAGGACAGTCGGCAGAAGCGCCACTGCATACGGCCTCCCCCTCGCAGGCCGAGTGCGCGGCCTCGCGACACACGACGCCGGGCGGCGCGAACACGCAGCCCGCGCAGCACGGGGAGTTCTTGTCACTGTACACAGAAACAAAATATTAAGAGATTCTTATCGCTTTATCAAGGAGATAGGGCGTCATCACTGATATTAGAAGCAGAGGATCAGTTAAAGTCCGGACGCCAAGCAGAGCACTATCTACTACTAAGTGTGTCGATAAGTCAAACAACCGATTAGCACAAGAACTGGTTTATTACTGACGATAGTCTCTCAATATACATCGATGGTAGGCATAGCTACCTAGCTATAGATATGCGTACATATCACCCCTTCCACATTAATATGGGATTAATTTATTAATATAGAAATAATAGAAACACACTGGATAAGTTATCGCATAATTGCAATGAGAAAACCTACACTAGTTAGCTAAATCAACCTACGTACAAAATTTATACAACACTTCATTAATTTATAATTAACTAGCTTTTGCCCACGACTTCGTCCGCGTGAACTACAGAAAAAAGATATGTGGTTTACATTGCCCCTAAGTGTAATAGCGTGATAATATGTAGCCTATGTGTTATTCTGATGTCTAAGCTATCTCCATTCCAAATATCATCTAATCGAATAGTCGCCTGCTATTTTCACTTTGCCATTCTCTTTTAGGACTGGCAAGATAGGCGTTGCATACTGTGAACTGGTAACCGGTACTAATATACCTAAAGTCGTTAACCGTTCTAATTCGTCGTGGACTTTATCTTTC
This sequence comes from Zelleria hepariella, assembly GCA_949319315.1. Taxonomy (NCBI): domain Eukaryota; kingdom Metazoa; phylum Arthropoda; class Insecta; order Lepidoptera; family Yponomeutidae; genus Zelleria; species Zelleria hepariella. Next base: position 10,899,174 of record OX439393.1, read on the forward strand.
AGTGCAAAAGTAACGGTTCGGGGATTAAAAAAATTCGGTTCTACATTTTCTTTACGGCGCAACTTTATTTTGAATTCATTCAATCTGCCCAACTCATCCTTCCACAAGTCAGAAAACTCGCTGATGACATTCTGTAATTCGAATTCGTATTCATTTCCTAAAATAATATTGTTGTTACCTACGGTTGGAGCGGTGGCCCACCGTTTCTAATGACACAAAACTTTATTTCCTTCATCTTGTGACCGTTATACACACACATTTTAATGGAACATTCGTGAAGTGGAACCGTGGAATAATGAGTGTTGAAAAATGCTTCAGAAATTACAGAGATGCCCGTACCAGAGTCGAATTCCATGCAATACGTTTTTTTATGGATACTAATTGATACAGTAATAGGAGAAAAAATTTCGTACCTTATATTATACAGAGCGCATTCTTTACAGTCATCGCAGTCCGAGTTGGAACTACCTTCCTCCGTATTTATGTTGTTTACCCGAACCTTACACATTTTTCTCATGTGACCTTTCACACCGCACTTTTGGCAACGATAGCCTTTGAAACGACACCTGTCACTACTGTGATTCTTCATACCACACACAGAACATCGGACACCGTCCTGATCGCGCTGGTGATTCCCCGCAGCGCGGGCTCCCGGCCGACGCGCGTACTGGCTCGCCGCCCGGTACACCGGCTCCTGCTTGATTACCACGCCAGCTCCATTAGTCACCATCGCCTTGGCTTCCCTGGTACTTTCTGCCTGCTCTGCTATCTCCAGCGCCGTCGCGAACGTCAAAGTAGTTGCGCTCTGCTCGAAGAGCTTGTCGCGTACGGGCCCTACGCCCAGGCCAAGGACGAAACGATCGCAAAGTATCATCTCGAGGGCGGAACCGAAGTCGCAATAACTCGCTAGACCTTTCAGTCGCGCCGCCCAGTCTCGTAAGGTTTCGCCTGGACTCCTTGTTGCTGCGTAAAACTTAGCTTTGTCCGCAAAACAACACTGCCTTGGTTTGAAATGATTGTCGAGCACCTGAACCAGTTCTACATACGACAACGCGTCCAAATCCTTCGGATAGACTAGGTTACGTACCAATCGGTACGTTTCGTCCGACAAATGAGTAATTAACACCGAATTTTGTTTAGCTTCAGCGATGTCATTTATTTTCATAAACTGCGTCAATTTTCCTTTAAATATCGGCCATTCACCGGTTTTATGATCGAAATTGGATATACTTCCTAAAAACGCCATTTTGACAAAATAATTTTACACTGCGCGGGTAGCGTACTTTTACACCTCGATCGCCAATGGTGTGTCGATAAGTCAAACAACCGATTAGCACAAAAGTGGTTTATTACTCACGATAGTCTCTCATATACATCGATGGTAGGCATAGCTACCTAGCTATAGATATGCGTACATAGCAATCTAGCTACTTATTTTTTCCCTATCTTTCTTTTATGTTAGTTACTTTTTCGTTACGTAGCAAGTGGCCCTAAATCTTTCTCTCTTCTGCATTCAATCGTCCTCAGTATCATTGCACTCTCCTTGACTCTTTCGAGGACTTGCTTACATTTTTTTTACCATTCAAGTTGCTCGAATGTATATTTGCTGATCTTCGGGGTAATTCTGCCAACGCTATGATGTTTGATATCCTCGGAGTAGATGGATAGAATGGTTTTGCTTGTTTTTACTCGTATAATAGGATTTATTATTTTTGCGACTAAACAAATAATATGAAATTCTAATTCAGTTCTTACCTGCAAACAGCTCCTTGATTCTTCCTCAACTTGCAGTTTTTATCGCAGCACATGTCATTGTCCTCCGTACCTGGAAAACCACCCATAATAAGATGAGAAAAATTATAATAAGATCTAGAACATCTTGTGAAGTCACTGACATAATCTCGTTTGTCAAACCAAGTGTTCGATTATTATCAAAGCAAAGATGTTATGCATTTTTTTTCACTAAGCATTTGTCTAATAGTTTAGTTATTGAATAAAACCCACAGTACAAATCAAATAACATATGAAAAATGTTTAAAAACGAATCACAGGCCAGTTACGGGCTAACATTTTTTTATGTTAAACTTTTACTGCGAAGCACAACATTACATGCGTGCAAGAAAACAATTACTAGTGGGACATGTACAATTGTACAGGCTACATCTTACATGCATTAGAAATACCCCCTCTACATTGTTAAAATTAGGGAAATTAGATTAAAATAGTGCTGTGTCCTTACCAAGCAAGCCGGCATCGCATTCTTCGCCACCCTCGACCCGCAGATTGCCGCAGAAGCTCTCCTCGGGCTCCGAGAAGCACCGGCCCGACTTGGCCTGGAGCACCTTCCTGATCGACCGCAGGCTGCACGGCGAGAAACGCTGAAACGAACGCGGCGTTGTGCAAGCTATCGAACGAGCAAGCGAAGCGAGAGAAGTTCTCCGAGTCTACTTGAACAATCCGGGGTTTGTATGTATGTATGTTTGTCTGTATGAAATATGAATGCTCGTTCGACGATAACTTGAGTAAGTGTGATCGTCATGAAATTTGGTAGGCGGGTAAATGAGACAAAGAGAATTTTTAAGTGCGAACATGAGCCAAATCGGACGAGAGGTTGCTGAGATATGAGGTCGCTGAGATATGTGGTCGCGAGTTCACAGTTCGGGGCGAACCACTAGTTAACACTAGTAGTTCGTCTGCGAACTATGAACTCGCGATCACAGTTGCAAATGTGTAACTTTTTACTAACACCATTCGCGCAGGCGCGCGCGCTTTGCATATAGACTGTACAGTGTACAAAAAACCCCATATCTTGGCAACCCCTCGACCGATTTGGCTCATGTTCGAACTTAAAAAATATTTTAATTTAATTTACCCACCTACCTTTAAACCGCGGAACGCAGACCGCTGGGGGGTGTGTGCAGCGCAATATAAAACAAAAACGCTCGAAACTTTCTCGTGTCGGGAATCGAGTTTTTCGAAACTCGCATTGAACCCACGTTTTCTTGCGTACTGTGCGCGCTTTCGTACTGCGGTCTCGGCCTTCATTCATCAAGGGCTGCAATGCTGACCGCACTGTGTTGGCCTGGAGCTCGCTACGCCGCGCTGTCGGCCATCAACAGCGTGCCAGCCAGCAACGCACCCATTACAGACCGCGGCAGTAATTGAACGAGCGAGCGAAGCGAGCGAAGTTCTCCGAGTCTACTGGAAGAATCCCGCGTTTGTATGTTTGTATGTATGTATGTATGTATGTATGTATGTATGTATGAATGTTCGTTCGACGATAACTTGAGTAAATTTAGTCGGATCGTCATGTTTTGTAGGCAGGTAAACGAGGCAAAGATAATTTTAAAGTTCGAACATGAGCCAAATCGGTCGAGGGGTTTTTGGATATGGGTTCGCGAGTTCATAGTTCGGGGCGAACCACTAGTGTACTATTGCTGGCACGGTAGTAACACCAGGGCTCGCAAGCACTTACATTGTGTCTTTGGACTCACCTTATTGTTGACGTCATATCCGCTGACGCTGTAGGTGTACATGAGGTACGACCCCCCCTGGCTGGCGGCGGGCGAGCACTCCGCCACGTCGGGGTCATGCTCTGACCCCCAGTTGTGACCGAACTCGTGCGCCGTCACCAGGTCGGCCTCGCGCGTGATGACGCGCTGACCGTAGTGGTTGCGGCTCGAGCTGAGACCGGAGTTGAGGTACAAGGTGTAGCCATTCTTGAAGTACTCTGTTGAGATTGGGAATAATGTTGATATAACCCTTGTCATTAAAGAAAACATTTAGGATGGACTTCAAAACACTCGCCCTCTCGCTCTAATTAATACAGTCTGTCTTTAATGACACGGGTTATAATGTTAAAATTTAATGTTGATAAAATAAAAATGAAAATGATCCGGAACTAAACAACCCGCCCCGGACCATATCCGACCCAAAGGTCCCCAACACGCTGGCAGCGTTTCCGCAATTTTGTAATGTAATGTTGTTTTTAATACAGTTGCTCAAAAAGTGGCGTATTGCAGGGACGTATAGCGTTCGGGAAGTGGGCTATTACACACGCGTGCTTTTTTTTTACCTTTCCCGCACTCGTGCGTTCTCTTTCCCAACTGTCAAAATAATGTCTATTAAAAAGTAAAACCAACCATGAAGTTTTTACTAAAAAAGTTTTTATGATTCATGCAAATATATTTGTGCAAGTATATTTCTAAAAAGAAGCTACTAATTTGTTTCAATATCAGATTTAATGATTTGATTGATCTCATTAAATTTCATTTTCATTTCATATCAATAAAAAACTTCTATTGAAGACTTGGCTGTATGGGCATAGTTGCCTTTGCCTACCAGAATGGGTGAAGAAAAAAAAACTCTGCTTATATTCTACGGTTGGCGCCATTTTGATTTTTCAGAAATTTTCTTCGCGAGTTTAGTTGTTTTTTGCACAAAATGAGTAATTTCGACTCTAGTTTTTTTTAAATTAACACCACCGGAACTCAGTATAATTGCACAAAATGCTTCGGAGAACATTTTACCGGAAAAGTCAAAAATGTCAAGTTAGTTGAGTTTATTGTGTTTTTATTATTTTATTAAATTGCTTAATTTTTTCGCAACTGTATTAAAAATAGTCGTTCAGTACACGTGCGGAACCGTCATTGCAACTTGTTCCGACTGTCAACCCTCGCCTTCGGCTGCGCCTCGGCTCGGGTAGCCATTTGTCGGAACTCGTTGCAATGACAGCCTTTCCACACTTGTAATGAAATATACTATTTTAATACAGTTGCTCAAAAAGTGGCGTATTGCAGGGACGTATAGCGTTCGGGAAGTGGGCTATTACACACGCGTGCTTTTTTTTTACCTTTCCCGCACTCGTGCGTTCTCTTTCCCAACTGTCAAAATAATGTCTATTAAAAAGTAAAACCATGAAGTTTTTACTAAAAAAGTTTTTATGATTCATGCAAATATATTTGTGCAAGTATATTTCTAAAAAGAAGCTACTAATTTGTTTCAATATCAGATTTAATGATTTGATTGAATGAGTTTGGTTAGGTTTCATTTCATTTCATCTCATTAAATTTCATTTTCATTTCATATCAATAAAAAACTTCTATTGAAGACTTGGCTGTATGGGCATAGTTGCCTTTGCCTACCAGAATGGGTGAAGAAAAAAAAACTCTGCTTATATTCTACGGTTGGCGCCATTTTGATTTTTCAGAAATTTTCTTCGCGAGTTTAGTTGTTTTTTGCACAAAATGAGTAATTTCGACTCTAGTTTTTTTTAAATTAACACCACCGGAACTCAGTATAATTGCACAAAATGCTTCGGAGAACATTTTACCGGAAAAGTCAAAAATGTCAAGTTAGTTGAGTTTATTGTGTTTTTATTATTTTATTAAATTGCTTAATTTTTTCGCAACTGTATTAAAAATAGTCGTTCAGTACACGTGCGGAACCGTCATTGCAACTAGTTCCGACTGTCAACCCTCGCCTTCGGCTGCGCCTCGGCTCGGGTAGCCATTTGTCGGAACTCGTTGCAATGACAGCCTTTCCACACTTGTAATGAAATATACTATTTCATAATTGCACAGAAAAAAAGTATTGTTAACGAATACGAAAGTTAGGGCTTATTTAATAAATATTTTACAATTAACAATGACTATCCGATGGAAGTACATTGCCTAATAGCTAGCCGATTAACCAGTAGGAAGGTACAACATACATTAAATTTTTTTTTGTAGCCGGCTCCGCAATGTACTTCGAATTGTCATAATAATTTTATGAAATGAGGCCCAGGTTAAAGGCCAATCAAACGTAACTCGATTTGTTATAAGCTTAGTCGATCAACCATCTAATGACATTGTTAAAGGACGATTGTTCGATACAGACAATAGGATAGGTAAGTAAGATAATTAAACAATGGTCGTGCAATAACATTGAAAGCAAATAAACAAAACATAACTCACACAAAGGCTACTGCACCAACATAGCTGAAAGAAAAACAAAAACGTAAAAACAAAAACATTGCGATAACAGAACCACGACGTAATATTTGTAAAAATAAAAACAGGCACGAAAGTCTGCGACTTTATTAGATGAAAATAACCCCTGCGTTTTATCTTTGTGTAACTATTGAAGGTCCAAAGGCACAGTTACCTAATTCACTCGTTGATAATTATTTTGGGAGCGTTATGTAGACAAAGTCTAACTAAAAAGTTTGTTCCTTTTAGTTTCCTTGCAGAAAATCCGCAAAACTACGCTCACATATTATAATATGATTTATACAGCGTGTATCATATGCGTCATATGAGTAAAGGTACCACTCGATGAACTCCACTCACTGGACTAGATAGTAGTGACCACAGCATTTGAGTGGTGTGCAAAATGTGTTGGCATATTCTGAGCGGTAACAAGTATAGTGCCCCCTGTGGCATCTAGGTAAATACTTCTTTCATATCTGCAATAGTGTGCCAACTCTTGCCGTCTATAAGACTCACCAGGCGTACATATTCCGCCGACGGAGTTCCTCCGAGGCGAGCCGACGTAGGCCAAGCCGAGGATCCCGCCTTCGAACTTGAGGTCGGTGAAGAGGTGCGCTAGACAGAAGTCCTTGTGCGAGTACTCGCGGCTAAATACCTGGAGAGTGTCAAGGAGCATAATGTTAGTACAGCCCTAGATGGTCAGGGAGCATAATGTTAGAAAAAAAATACAGTCAGCGAAAAAAAATCTAAAATACATATTTTATCGCGGACTTCGATAAAAAGTACCTGTATGTATAGGCTAGGTACTTTTTATGGAAGTCTGCGCCACAATACAGATAAAGATCTGCGCGGATGAAGTCTCGCGAAAAAGCCAGACCTTGATTTTTGTTCAAAATTGCCAAGTTCAATATTTAGGGAAATTCCCATCGATCGTGGTCTTTTATTTCTTTTATTATTTTTTATTTTTTTCAAAACTTTAAAATAAATTAATAACTGACAAAGTAGTCGTACGTTTGCCTTTTGCGATGGAGATAAAAAACACCAAAATAATAACGAAGCCGGTGCAACGACCGAATTGGCGTTTCAACGACCTCAGTTGGCTGAATGACAAACAGGATTTACATCATCCGACTCGGACAATGAATGCTATTAATAGTTTAGGAGCAGACCTTTGAGACAAACGCAAGATAAATAATACGCAAAGAGTAAAATATGTCACGGAGAATCTAACGCATGTCTGGATCATATTCCAAGTCCGCAATTTGAAACAAAGCTAACTGCGTAACTCTACTTCTTGATCGAAGACTCACTAGCACTCACTCACTTATAGAGCAGTTGACTATGTAAGCCAGTATGCACAATAGTTATTTGTTATGCAAGAATGCAAAATTATTGTTTGCGGCGAGTGCTTGTATTGAAAACCGAGCTAGCGAAGGTTTCTAAAATTGAGCCACGAGCGTAGCGAGTGGTTCAAAAAAAGAAACCTGAGCGTAGCGAGGTATTCAGAAGCACGAGACGCAAATAATATTGCATTCGTGCGAAACACAAAACTTTTCATCTCACAGAAGCGAGGAAATGACTTTGTTAGCCAAGCGGGACAAACTCTATAGACAACTACTTACAGGCAAAACAGGTGAGTCAAATAAGTTCCTTTTAAAAGCATATTTTACTGTTGTTACGGCTGCCGCACTAAAGTTTTGAGCTTCGTTGGTATTAAAACCATTCGTTTTATTAATAATTTCCTGAAGTTTATTTATCCAGACACAAAAATAATGTAAATAAAAGAATGTTTTTTTTTCCGGGTGCATTCTGAACTTATACCATATAAATTAAAAATTTGTAGGAGATAAAAAATGAAATTAGTAATATCGTTTGAAAAAATGTATTTAACAAACCAAAAAATTATTATCTATTTGATAAAACAGAAGCGCAGCATTTTTTTTATTTACTGGTATTTAAAAATAAATATGTGTACAAAATATTGAAAAGACTATAAGAAGAAACCGCGTTTCTGAATGTTCTATTCCGTGACTTTACCTTTTTAAAAGATGCTTATGCACCATTTACATTCACAGTTTTGTATAGAGAATGGGCACGAACAATCGCTTTCGCTGAAATACGCGTTTAAACGAACTATGAATGAGGTTTTATTTTCCATCGGGATCTGGCATCTACTTAAACGGCCAGTGTTTTTTTCTTTTTCAAAACCATAGGGCGCGGGAAAGACTGTCCCGGCGTCGCGTTCACGAAGCGCACTAAAGTTCAGATAGTTTAAATCCGGCCTTTACACGATCGTAAGTTACTAGTAACAGCAAACTTTCCGAGCGTGGGAGATGAAAAATATGTTCATGGTTTTTATGCTCATTTTTTGTGCTTACAAAAGATTTCAATCATTCGATTAATTATTGCTCGAAAAGCTAATATTTTTTTTTGACGCTTATTCTAGAGTCAGATTATACTAGAAAATTAGCTCGAGTAAACAGCCATTTATTCAGTCACTGGTCATGTCATGGACGCAATTATTTAAGTTGGCTTTAATGGCTTCCCCATTACCTTATATTCCTAAGCAGTTCAGTTGACGTAAGTAACTTTTATGGTTTCACAACCTACGTCTGGCAATCACGCAGCTCTTTTCCTGTATTATAGTCTAGTTGCACAATTTAACTATTCACAATGGGTGAAGAGACCACACTCAGATGCTGTAGTGCCTTGTACGGTCGGCCTGAGTCTAGGATACCCCATGGTAACTCTAACCTCGCGCGGCATAAGGTCGGCAATCGAACAAAAAGGGGTATCCCGGCGTAACATACAGGTCCAAGCTTATAGATGGTCCTCTCAGCTTATTAATAGAAATACTGGGTCAATGATGTTTTCCTTTACCGTCATCGAGTGGCATTCCTTCTACAAATTCAGAAATGTAGGTACGTAACTTGGTATTAACCTGCCATCACCGGGTATCGAAGCAAGGCCCTTCTCTGTAAGGCAGTAGGTTTGCTGTCGGTTCACAGTTTGTCGGGACAAAATCGGTTTTTCTCCTACAACGCTGAACCTATTGAAACATGACTAAGTTGAGGCCCTGGGGGCTAAATTCTCGGCAATCTCAAATGTGACTTTTTACTAAGGTTTTCTTCGTAGAATCTCGAACGCGACATACCCGAGAATTCGCCCCCTGTGCCCAAGGATAACATACCTCAAGTAGATTTCGCACGTCCCACTTCTCTCGCACCATATTGTAGTGCGCCTCGCCGCCGCGGACCCTGGTCGGCTCGGAATGAACCAGGATCTTCTTTATCACGAACCCCATGCCTTTGAACCCGTCCATATCCTGGTGATTAATAGGGTTTTTGTTTTAAAGGATAATTTTATGGATGTTCGTTACACAGCGAGTCACAAAAAGGTCCTTTAACACTGACGGGGTCGCCGAATTTGTTGATACAGACGGGCAACTTTTACTATGGAGCTAAGAAGTCGCGAAAAAAATGTCTGCTGTTCCATACTAAAATTGGATACCTGATGAATCAAAATGTATGTAGCAGTAAAAACGTCTTAGTGGTATCGCATTTGGCCCCATAGTATTTGCTTGTATTTAGTATGACAGAACTTTTCTGTAACACCTGTACTTCTCCCCAAGTGTATTAAAAGAAAGTTTTTGGGAGTTCAATGAACAATGTAGAGGAGATATTGTTCATTGAACTCCAAAAACTTATAATATAGTGGTTACATGCTTACCTGACGATCTTGCCAAACCGTGTCGTTGTAGATCTTATGTACACGGTCTATGAGGCTGATCTGAAAGCACAAGTTCTTAATTACACACCACACATACATGCCATTTCCATAAATACATTTATTACAAGTCCACTTACCAAATAGCTTATAGTGGTTTTGGTGTTACTCGCGCCCATTTCTTGGAAGAATCTGTAGTCAGCCACCAAGAGCAAAGGGCACCGGGTTTTAGTAGGAGTGTATTCATAGTCGCTCTGTCTCTTCACTCGTTTGTTCTCACTTGTATTTGAGTTGGGGTTATGACCGTTCTTTTGTTGGGATTGCTCGAGATATTTGTCCTTTTCGGATTGCTCGTGGATCGCTTCCAAATTGCGGGATGCCACTTCTTTGTCTTCCTCGTCATCGTCTTCTTCTAGTTCTGAAGAAATAACTTTTAATTAATATTTGTGGAAGGTAATAGTGGCGAATAGAGCAAATGATGGATCCGCTTTCGATTCTCGATTGCACCTTGCATCAATGATATTTCAGTACTTATGTAAAGAAAGGGTCTGAAAATTATAGAATTGTAGATTGTAGACATAGAAGACCAGGGTTGCTGACAAAGTTTTCTTCAATATTTATAACAATTTTACTACAAATATAACCGTCGTCGGGTGACACTGGAAAAACCAGCGTAACTTTCTCAGATTGTTTTGATAAGAACCAATCAGAATAAAGTAAGAGTCTATCTAGGTGGCCCGTTAGAAAATTTATATTCTAAAGTCATGAAACTGTAAACTCGAATACTAGGCCGGTAACCGTGACAAGATAATACAATACTTGACCTCTATTGGAAATATCTACAGACTAACACTCCTTACAGTCACAAAGAAAAGATACGAGAGTCAATAGAAAGATGCGCGAATAGAGCCAAATATCGAACCGTATTTTTAGCCATGTTTCAGGGTTAACGTCCTCCTCGTGTCGTGGCACCATTTCCGAAAGTAAATACGACGCACGCGCTCCAAAACTGCGTCTAACAAACCCGGAAATTACAGTCACAGATATTACACCTGTTCCCTTAGCATGCATGCTAGAGTTTGGAGAAAGGCTTTTCCTCGAGCTACCGCGGTATACCAACGAGGACATTATGGACTCGAGAATCTGACATTCCTTTATTGACTAAATAAATAATTTCTCGAGAATGCATGCTACACAAATAACTAAATAAATAAAAATTAAATAGCCTTTTATTTCAAACTAAACTCGCTATTTACAATTCAATTTGACATTAAAAATAAAGTAATATTCAGATTTAACTAAATTTAAAACATAATTGAATCGATATTAAATTTAAATTTGCATTAGTATATAATTATGAAAATTCAATAATAAATGCATGCATAAAATTAAAAAATTAGTGTGAACTCATATCTAGGGTGAAGGCCTCCTCCATCTCTTTCCATTTATCTCTATCTTTTGCCATGTGCATCCAGTTTTGGCCCGCGAGGCTGACAATTGTCGTCGCACCAGCGCGCATGTGGACGGCATGGTACATAATCATGGATAAATATTATGAATAATATGCAACACATTAAAAATTATATTTAATTTATCGGGATCAAGAGCACGATACAATGCAGCCTGTCTCTATAAAATCAGATAGTGAAGACAAGAGAGGCATGGCGCAATTTTTTTATTATTACTAATTCGAAAAAAAAACGACATCTTTATCAAAATTAAGGCTGGAGTGACGCCGATAGTTGCCCGTCTATGGACACGATAACACGAAAAGCTCTCATGCTCTCTCAAATAAAATGCCCTTCTGTTCATTACATGTTTGTGACCGGAACATCGATATTATAAGCTGGGCCCTTAGCCTGTAACACAATGGTGCCAAAATGGGCTGTCAGGTGACGACTTCAATTACGATTTGCTAACGCTGTCTGTCCTTTTAATGTTTTTGTAGTACAGCAAAGAATATTTTGATTCTAATTCTAGAGGATTAGTTCTCTGGTTGTAGGCGAAAAACGAGGAGAGCCCGGTTTTGTCCTTCTGCCGGGACGCCATTGACCCGCCATTGCGTTACAGGCTAAGGGCCCTGGGCAGTACACCAACTTCGCAAGTAGGCTATTCAGATGTTTTAGCATAATTTCTAGGAAATCATTCAGTGAATTTGACGCACGTAACGACCGCTATCTTTCCAAATTGGATGAGGAAATGCCCTTGATTTTGTATGAAGTCGTTTGAAGAAGACAATAACATGTTGGCTGATCTGCATAATAATTCTTTTTGACTTTGAACAAAGAAATATAAACTCTGAAATATAAAGGCCTTTCCATACAACAAACACTTATATTTATTAGGACACTGAAAAGTCTGAAAATGCTCGCGAGATCTTCAGTCATGTATTACGTTTGGTCACCGACACACTGAGAGAGAAACCCCTTTTGTTGATGGACGCACGTATCCCGCGCGCGGTAAGAGGTACACACGACAGCACGTCAGAGTGTACACTTTTGTTGTAAAGTCGCCCGTAACGTAACCGAGTAGAGTGCTAGCGTGTAAGGGTCGACGTGCTGTCGTGTGTACCATGGGGTATCTCATCGTGTCGCTTACTGTACATAGGCCTTTACATACCACCATTGATTGGTCATAAAGGTAATGAATATATCAGCCTATCGCTGACCATACATAGGCCTTTACATACAACTATTGATTGATTAATCATAAAGGTAATAATAAATCTTAAAAAATAAAGGCGATGGGTCTCTGTACTAAGTTGAAACCTGTGTTACAGATCCCCGATTCCCCACACTTCCTCAATAGAAAAATGTAATAATTAAGCCCTCATAATCTCTTGATGATGATAATCATGATGATGATGATGATGGTGATGATGATGATCATGATGATGATGATCATGATTATGATGATGATGATGATGATGATCAAGATGATGATGATGATGGTGAATCTCTTACCTTTCCCTTCCTTCACGTAGCCACAGACCCTGGGCGTGGGGGCAGCTCCATCATTGCTTCCCCAACTGAACTTGATGTCCGAGGACTTGTAGGTGATCATGCTCTTGTCGCCGAGGTGGGGCAGGTGCCTCCAGGATGGCTGAAAAATAAAAAGTAAGATGGCGCGAGGGGAAAAAGGGCTAAACCCAACTGTGGGCAGAGATGGGCTGATGATGAATACAAAGTTTTTTTTTTTAAAGTTCCAGTCATTGTTATAATGGTTAGAGTGCAGAACAGTAATGATTTATTTGTTGGTCTCCATTGTATAGAGGGATTAAAACTTTTGTTTCAGTTGGGAAGGAAACTCGGGTTACTGTGTCACACTTTTCCAATTAACCCATCTCATATCAATACATGTTCATATTGTGTAGACGTAGCTCTTACAGCGCGCGGCATAAGGGCGCCAATCGAACAAAAAGGGGTATCCTCACGACGTGAGGCTCACGTGTGGCTGACTGTACAATACCGGAAGGAGCCCGGCATTCAGTCATTTGGAATATTGAACTGTGGGGGAAAAATGGTAATAATAACTCGGAAACAAACCTCAATATGATAAGTTTCATCTGGCATGTGAATTATTCCGGTTATGACTCCATCTTCCATGTGGAGTTTGACATCAGACTTTGTCTCGCCAAACACGCGCCCAGTGTAGTAGTTATTGCGATCTATAATAGTAAGATGTAGCCTGTACAATTGTACATGTCCCACTAGCTGGGCAAAGGCCTTCTCTCAGAGAGAGAGTTCGAGCTTAATCACCACGCGTGCTCAATGCGGGTTGGCGATTTTTGCGTTGAGGGTATAATGCCTCATACGCTCAGGTTTCCTCACGATGTTTTCCTTCACCGTCAGCGAGTGGTATTGCTACTACAAATTCACAAATGTACATAACTTTGAAATTAAACAAAGTCATAGATACATGCCCGCACCGGGAATCGAACCTAGGACCTTTCACTTCAGTGTCCACTGTTCTACCCACTAGACCACCACCGTCTGCATCTATAATACATTGTTTAAAATTTTGACAAATTCAATTGGGACAAGACTTGAAGCGGTACAGCACTAGCGGATTTAGGGGGGGGGGGGCTAAGGGGCTAAGTGGATCCCTCTATAAAAATAAATTTAGTGTACTTTGTAATCTTGAAAACCTATGCTCATTGGGTTCAAGCACCCCCCAAACCAAAATCCTGGATCCGCCACTGCGGCACAGTATGAGTGAGGTTGCAGGTTCAGGTCCTGTCCCTGGGTTAGTGTTTTGGAAAAGTCTAAAGTTACATTGATTAAATTTGAACCACATATTACATGTTGAATAAATGAGCTAATGCACAAAGTACCTAATCCTTTTATTGCACCAGATAAGAAATTTAAAGTTGGATAGGTATTGTTTAAGTGTAATAATCTTGAGTTCTCTCTATTATTTCTCAATTAGTAACATTATCAGTTAAATAATGATCAGAAGATGCTTTCGACAATATATAAGAAGTTAATATTGTAAATTCAACATCACTGTAAATTTACCATTGTGGTGTGCCACAGCATCATGCTGAACAGCAACCTTTTTGGTGCAACTGTTTGTGTATGCGATATAAATTGTAACTATTGTTTTATTGTAATTGATCACAGGGTTCAAAGTGATAATTATCAAGATAAATATAGGTTGATAATAATAATTATCTTGATAAGTATAATCGAAAATATTTGCCTCTTGTAATAATGTTTAGATGTATTTTTTTCTTTTATTTAGCCTCTACGGTGTCCCACTTCTGGGCAAAGGCCTCACCACTTCGAGCCCACACATCCCTATCCAATATCAGTTAAAACAGGATTGCTAGGTTTATATCTGTTTGATAATTATCGGATAATTATCACGATAATTATCAACGGGCATATTTATCTTGATAATTTCACACCCTGATTGATAATATAGGTACATATTGTTGTACCAAATAAAGACTTTTCCATTCCATTAATATGGTATAATCCGTGCGCAATGAGAATGGGATGGAACCGTGTCAAAGTTAATTGACAAGGTAGCATCGACGCGAGTTTGCTTACCGCGCGCGTCTTTGTTCCAATAGGTCGCATCCCATTCTCATCGCGCGCGGATTTTAAACGAGAAACTTAGGTAAGTACTTGAACTTTTCTGTGTTTTACTTACCAACATGAACAGTAGTCTCTTTACCATCGCCGTCAACAGCGTACGCCTTGAAGTTCTCATGTAGGACAGAACTGTGCGGGTGAAGGATCAGCCTGAACTCTTTTCCTAACGTTTTGAAGTTCAACTCTTTGATGGTGTTGTAGGGATGGTTAGAGTGCTTTGCGCCGCGCTTCACGATGTTATGGGACAAGCTGGACGCGTGTAGTGTCTCGAAATGCTTCAGGTTATGGTGAATAGAGCCTTTGGACAACAAAAATAACATCCAATCGTTAAAATCTTCAATCAAGTACCTACAAAGTTAATGGAGACAATTTTTATTGACTTACATTCGCTTCCAATGAATGAAGATGCTATCAATAAAACTACTATGAAATAATCCATGTTGTCCTTTATTTATTTTATCCGCAAACCCTTCCGAAATGTAAAAATTTCATTTTATTTCAAAAGCAAACAAATAGTCAACATCTTTCTCAAATTCAGATTTGATCACAGATAAAATGTTTGACGTTTGTTGCTCTGTGCTGTGGTGACAGAGTCTAGCCTAGCATGAAGGTCTTATGGAGCTTCGATAGCGTTCAACCACTAGTTCAAATCTGAGCGTTCAACAAAGTTGTCTCTCTTTCACTCTGTTGATCTGCATATATAGAGCGCAACAAAGAGCGGTGCATGACCATTGACCACTCATGCTAAGCCAGCCAGCTGTCGATTTCGCACGCACGCAGGCACAAAGAAGGCTGTGACGCAGGCCATCGAGGGCCATCATCGACGCAAAAAGAGGGGGCTATTTAAAGTTAGAACGCTGTGTGTGTCTGTCTGTGGCATCGTAGCTCAATCTTAACGCCGCGCGCAACCTATCTATTTCGGGCCATTGTAGAGACACCCTTTCATCAAGACTCCTTGTCCATGCATGACCTAAGCATCAGTAGGGTTGAGCGGTCAGCACCTGGCGTAGCACAAGAATGGGAAAGGCTAAACATCTATGGGTTTATAACCTTGTCACTCTTGCTGCACCATAGTGGGTAGGATAGATGCATAACGTCGCTGTAGAATGATAACCTCCTAAGTAAAAAAAAAAACATTTTTTTTTTCTTTTTGAAATCTAATGAAAACCACGTATTGCATGATGTGGCGAACCTTTGAACACAATTTTATGACTACTATGCAATCTATTAATATTTTAAACATTTATTAATATTTTAAACTGACGAAATGAATAATTTTTTTCGTTTCCTGTAAAGTTTGGTTCTCTGGACATAATACGAGGTTATCATTCTGCAGCGACGTCTAGCCTATCCCATTCTCGTACTAGACCTGCAAAATATCTATCCATGAAGGGGGTAGAGAAAATAAGGAAAAGATGTTTTTTTCATGTCTTAAGTTTTATTTCAGGAATGACAAAAATTCATATTTTCTCAGTCGATTTACATTCCGCCTCTCAGTCTCAATACAAGATGAAGAGTAGACTCCTTCTGAATATTGTAGTCTGAAAGAGTGCGTCCATCTTCCAACTGCTTTCCGGCGAAGATCAATCTCTGCTGGTCTGGGGGGATTCCCTCCTTGTCCTGGATTTTAGCCTTTACATTTTCGATAGTGTCAGAGGCTTCAACCTCCAATGTGATAGTTTTGCCAGTCAGGGTTTTGACAAAAATCTGCATACCACCTCGCAGACGCAACACTAGATGCAAGGTCGATTCCTTCTGAATATTGTAGTCAGAAAGAGTGCGACCATCTTCCAGCTGTTTGCCAGCGAAGATCAACCTCTGCTGGTCTGGGGGGATACCCTCCTTGTCCTGAATTTTGGCCTTTACATTCTCAATTGTGTCCGAGGCCTCAACTTCCAGAGTGATAGTTTTGCCAGTCAGAGTTTTGACGAAAATCTGCATACCACCTCTAAGTCGAAGTACCAAGTGAAGGGTGGATTCCTTCTGAATATTGTAGTCAGAAAGAGTGCGTCCATCTTCTAGCTGTTTGCCAGCAAAGATCAACCTCTGCTGGTCTGGGGGGATACCCTCCTTGTCCTGGATTTTGGCCTTTACATTTTCAATGGTGTCAGAGGGTTCAACCTCAAGAGTGATCGTTTTGCCAGTCAGGGTTTTGACGAAAATCTGCATACCACCTCTAAGACGAAGTACCAAGTGGAGGGTGGACTCCTTCTGAATATTGTAATCCGAGAGAGTGCGTCCATCTTCTAGCTGTTTGCCAGCGAAGATCAACCTCTGCTGGTCTGGAGGGATACCTTCCTTGTCTTGGATTTTTGCCTTTACATTCTCGATAGTGTCCGAGGCCTCAACTTCCAAAGTGATAGTTTTGCCAGTCAGAGTTTTGACGAAAATCTGCATACCGCCTCTAAGACGAAGTACCAAGTGAAGGGTCGACTCCTTCTGAATATTGTAGTCAGAAAGAGTGCGTCCATCTTCAAGCTGCTTGCCAGCGAAAATCAGCCTCTGCTGGTCTGGAGGGATGCCTTCCTTGTCCTGGATTTTTGCCTTTACATTCTCGATAGTGTCAGAGGCCTCAACTTCCAATGTGATAGTTTTGCCAGTCAGAGTTTTGACAAAAATCTGCATACCACCTCTCAGACGAAGTACCAAGTGGAGGGTGGACTCCTTCTGAATATTGTAGTCAGAAAGAGTGCGGCCATCTTCAAGCTGCTTGCCAGCAAAGATCAACCTCTGCTGGTCTGGGGGGATACCCTCCTTGTCCTGGATTTTGGCCTTTACATTTTCAATGGTGTCAGAGGGTTCAACTTCAAGAGTGATTGTTTTGCCAGTCAGGGTTTTGACGAAAATCTGCATACCACCTCTAAGACGAAGTACCAAGTGGAGGGTGGACTCCTTCTGAATATTGTAATCCGAGAGAGTGCGTCCATCTTCTAGCTGTTTGCCAGCGAAGATCAACCTCTGCTGGTCTGGAGGGATACCTTCCTTGTCTTGGATTTTTGCCTTTACATTCTCGATAGTGTCCGAGGCCTCAACTTCCAATGTGATAGTTTTGCCAGTCAGAGTTTTGACAAAAATCTGCATACCACCTCTAAGACGAAGTACCAAGTGGAGGGTGGACTCCTTCTGAATATTGTAATCCGAGAGAGTGCGTCCATCTTCTAGCTGTTTGCCAGCGAAGATCAACCTCTGCTGGTCTGGAGGGATACCTTCCTTGTCTTGGATTTTTGCCTTTACATTCTCGATAGTGTCAGAGGCCTCAACTTCCAATGTGATAGTTTTGCCAGTCAGAGTTTTGACAAAAATCTGCATACCACCTCTAAGACGAAGTACCAAGTGGAGGGTGGACTCCTTCTGAATATTGTAATCCGAGAGAGTGCGTCCATCTTCTAGCTGTTTGCCAGCGAAGATCAACCTCTGCTGGTCTGGAGGGATACCTTCCTTGTCTTGGATTTTGGCCTTTACATTCTCAATAGTGTCCGAGGCCTCAACTTCCAATGTGATAGTTTTGCCAGTCAGAGTTTTGACAAAAATCTGCATACCGCCTCTAAGACGAAGTACCAAGTGAAGGGTCGACTCCTTCTGAATATTGTAGTCAGAAAGAGTACGGCCATCTTCAAGCTGCTTGCCAGCGAAAATCAGCCTCTGCTGGTCTGGAGGGATACCTTCCTTGTCTTGAATTTTGGCCTTTACATTCTCAATAGTGTCCGAGGCCTCAACTTCCAATGTGATAGTTTTGCCAGTCAGAGTTTTGACAAAAATCTGCATACCACCTCTAAGACGAAGTACCAAGTGGAGGGTGGACTCCTTCTGAATATTGTAATCCGAGAGAGTGCGTCCATCTTCTAGCTGTTTGCCAGCGAAGATCAACCTCTGCTGGTCTGGAGGGATACCTTCCTTGTCTTGGATTTTTGCCTTTACATTCTCGATAGTGTCAGAGGCCTCAACTTCCAATGTGATAGTTTTGCCAGTCAGAGTTTTGACGAAAATCTGCATACCACCTCTAAGACGAAGTACCAAGTGAAGGGTGGATTCCTTTTGAATATTGTAGTCAGAGAGAGTGCGTCCATCTTCCAGCTGTTTGCCAGCGAAGATCAACCTCTGCTGGTCTGGGGGGATTCCCTCCTTGTCCTGAATTTTCGCTTTAACATTCTCAATAGTGTCAGAGGGCTCAACCTCAAGAGTGATAGTTTTGCCAGTCAGAGTTTTGACGAAAATCTGCATACCACCTCTCAGACGTAGTACCAGGTGAAGGGTTGATTCCTTCTGAATATTGTAGTCAGAAAGAGTGCGGCCATCTTCCAACTGCTTGCCGGCAAAGATCAGTCGCTGCTGGTCTGGAGGGATGCCCTCCTTGTCTTGAATCTTAGCCTTAACATTCTCAATGGTGTCAGAGGGTTCAACTTCCAATGTGATGGTTTTACCCGTCAAAGTCTTCACGAAGATCTGCATGTTTACCTGTAACAAACAAAGATAAAAATGAAAATATTATAGAGAAGTCCCACACGGATTGTCAACAATCTGTTTGTATTTGCATCATCAGGATGACTCAGAAAAATATTTGCTGTAGAACTAGGTTTAAGATCTATAATAATAATCTTCTGAAGTTATTATACCTAAAAGTAAGATTCTTATCGCAAATAAACATGACTCATTGTTATTTCAGCGAAAATCTTTCCAGCAATTATTATTGATTGCACAATGGTTACAAAATATTCAAACTGCAGAATGTAAAGTTTGAATAGAAAACATCCACAGATTAATAATTCAGGTTCATTGTTTTTTATGTTGGTAGGTAAGGTCAAGGGTTGAGAGCTCTTTGTTCTGGTTCCAATAGTCAACTCTGGGTGCTTCTACCGTCAGGTTTTGCTACATTATAAAATTTCATTGTTAAGGTTGATTGTAGCTTAGAGCTGCTGCTGCTGGAGTTACAAAGCACTAGTCACACAGTCCTACAGGAAGGGATTATTCTTATAGGCAACCATTATTAGTTGGGGACCAGACTAGCCACCATTTTGTTGTTGCGACTGCTTTGGCTCGGCCGAAAGTAATTCTGACTTAATTTATCAAAATAAAACGGGGAAGTAGAGAAAATTACGAAACACTGTTGGAACACCCAAAAGTAGGTCATCCATGTCGTTATATCAATTTGTTTTGAGGTCACAGGTGCGGTCAAGTGCCTCATTTGGCTAATTCAATTTACCTACTTACTTACAGGCTAGATAGGATTTTTGTTAGTAAGTAAACGAAAACTTTATACTTTATTGTGCAATCCCTTGGATGCAGAAAGAAAACCAATAAATTGCGACGACACGACACTGCAAGATGGCGTTGATTTTTTCCTAACTACGCAGTTCTATTGACGATTCGAACGATTATTGTACTTACTACAAACATTATGCTATGTAACTTACCGATTTTCACTAGAATTTTGTTCTTTAGCACTATAAAACCTCGAAATAATGTATCTTTCTCCAACAAACAACTCACAGTTCCAAGTCTTCTTCTATTTTCAATTTTTCGCTTTGAAATGCGTTCTCCAATGAGGCAACGGTCGTTTATATAGAGATCGGCTGGTAATCAATACAGCAATCTGATTGGTTCTAGAAAAGCCGAACAAATTCGCTTTCTCTTTCTCTCCAGCCGAATATCACATGAGAAAGAAAGCGACGGCGAACAAGTATATTTCTAGAACGCATGCGTCAAGTGACGTGACGTCACAAAGAAGCCAACCAACTTCCAACAACAAAGATCACGCGACGTATTGATTATAAAGGGGTAGGCAGAGAAATAGAAATCTTTCCATTAGAAATCCACACTATCCAAGGACTGAAATGTATTAAAAAGGTTGCATTTTAGTAGCAAACTCCAGTCAAAACCCCTGCTAAAACATGGTAACACCGTTTTGCTACACCATCTATTGATTTATTGTTTGTTTTTTTCTTTTTGTTGAAGATGCAATCATTGAAGGATTCGAACTTGTCCCTGGACCCTCTGCATAGATTAGATAATAGTTATACACTCTAGTACATAACTCTGGTCTATTTGTGAATTTTGTGATAGATAAAAAGTAAAAACACTTTCTAGGGCTACTTTATTCTAAATAACTTATTTACAATTTGATAAAATAGGAAGTGCAATTTAAATAGCTTTCACAAAGCTTTAAAATAACTCATTTCTTTGGCGCAGTTTCTTCCCATGGCCGTGGACCTCGTTTATTTTCCCAGCTATCAAGATCTAACTTTTGAATATCATCATATGTCTTTTCCAGAGTTACTTCATTAGGTCTATTGAGGCCCATCTTCTCTGCTTCCTCTCTACTAACACCTTTCACTTTTGCAAACTGGTATCTGTAAGAAATAGTCAAAATAAAAATATTAGTTACAGTTTACTGTATTTGTAGAGTAATTTTATGATAAAAAGATTGTTTAGGTTCAAACTGCACATATTAGTTATGTCGGAGCTCAAATAAATGTAAAACAAACCTAATTTGGGTCCATTCTCTAAGCCCAAAGGACCCTCCAACGACAAATAAGAGGAAAGGAACACCAAATTTGACCGACTTGCGTTTACTGAGAACGCTGATATAACTACGCAAAGCCTGAATGCGAGCGCTTATTGTTCCGTCTTTTGCAGCCATTTGAAATTAGTTAAATATTCTAATGAAGGCATTTAGAAAATAATATCTTGATCTTTCACTCACTAGATTACATATCAACATAACCTCAAAACGCTGTCGTAAAAAAATGCCACAGACTAACTCTGTCATTCTATGTGTCAGTCGAACACTGCTCTGTGATGCTAGCCACCGTCATTACATTGATGGGAATTGACTGCAACAGTTGGATAAAAAGCAACTGAATAGTGTTTCTGATTCCACCACCACCAAAAAAAGTAAGGTGATGTTTCCGGTTTGTCGATGGTTATTTGAGCATAGACAAGAAGAGTATTCATAGACACGAAAGAGTGTAAAAAAATCGTTAGTTTAGTCTATGATCATTATAAGATGGCTGAATTTTTTGAATGACGTATGTGTTGTGTGTTTACGAAATTATAATTTTCAAGTAATCTAAAAAATAACGAAATCTTAGGATGAAGTGAAGACTGTTTGTTGAAAGTGAAGTTATATTGAATCAAATTACACAACATTGGTAAGTGATTTATTCTTGATATAACCCAAACCGATGTGACAATTTATCGCGGTTCGGAAGCGATGTAGGCGGAATGTGTTCACGCTAAGATTTTACCAATTACTTTGGTGTTTATTACGAATTGCTAGAGGTATCTGACAATTTTCCAACACGCAGCTTGGGTGTGATGTTATCAAGTGATGATTTTGATAAAAAAAGCGTATCCAGTACGCGCACATTCCTTCCAAGCTGCTTAGCTACCCAGCTAATTTGACGATGGTCTTCCCTAACTTCCCTTTACTTAGGATTAGGACCTAACGATACCTTTAGTTTTCTTCACCTAGAGGTATATGTTTTGGCGCTCTTAGCCAAATAAAACGCATAGAACTATCTCCTAATTTTTGCATTCGAGTCGTGCATATCCGCGTCTTACTATTGTTTCATGAACATTTTGCATACAATTCTTCATTCTGTAGATTTATTTAGCTTCTTGAAAACGATGACTTGCAAAAGTCGATCAAAGTAAAATTATTATTTACAACATACATAAAATATTCAATAATAAGGCTAGTGCTATTATGCTTTCTATCACAGAGTTTACTCATAAACCACACAATGAGGAGTATATAAATAGCTACCTTAGCTCTATCCTACGCCATGCCCCATGCATCCCCAAAGAAAAACAGTCCTACACAGTGGCTAGAAGTCAATCCCCTGATCAACCATAGCCTTCTTTATTGGCTGATATGAATACTTGACCCACCAACCGAATGTACCATCTTGCCTCTACTGGGCATATAATTTGGCAGCAAGATTGATCGGTAACACAAGTTGTGGTCTGTAAATCTCATTTTGCCTCTGAATCATATGTAGTTAGGTATTCTCTCAGGTTCTCTCATGCCTTTATTATTCTTTTTGCTGTAATTTTCTCTGCTATCTGGGAATTAAAGCTATGATTGTGTAAATATTGTGATTGGAAAATAGCTACCTAGGTATTGTGTACAAAGAGTACAAGTGAACTGGAAAACACATTTTTTTTCCTAGGTAACATTCATTCATCTGTGCATGGTTGATAGTTTGCTCATTGTGGTTCCACAATCTTACTCATTCAATATCAGATCACCAATAAATACCCATAGACCAAGGTTTCTCAAAAAGTCAGTTCTAATTGGCACTGGGACTCGAATATAAAATACCGGTTCAGAGGATTCTCTCCTTTGGTCCTCCGCCAGTCTGGCCAAAGATTTAACATGATTACTTGATTAGGTTCTTTGTCAAAAACCATATATTTGCTATTTTGTCCCAATTATCCCTCTGGCTACCAAGACCATAAATAGTATGGTGGGTAGACCAATTTATCTGGTCTGAGCCGATGGCTAGTAAAACTAAAGGAAGGAGACATTCTCGAAGCCCCCAGGTTCCTTGATGGCTCCAGGCCCACCCGCCCTAGGATATCTACTGCTGAAGCGTAAATATTTAGCCCTGACCCAGTGTTGGCATTTGCATACTTGCGCTTCTTGTTGGTGTACGTTGTCGACGAAGCTCGCGCCTTTAAAAATTTAAATAGATAAAATATAGGTATGTAGAAAGAAGGTAATTAATTTTAATTGCCATTAAAAATGTATTAAGAAGACAAATATTTGACTGACCATGAGATAATCTAACTTAAATCGCGTTAGTAACCACTAAGAGGTCGTAAAGTGTATTTCGGATGCAGTTGCATGATTTATTTTCGCACAGACCGCGGCGAAATTTAGATAGACGCGCCGAAGCGCAGGCGTTTCTGAGTCAATCTTTAAACTCTATCATTGATCGCCTTTGGACACTAACGCTATACGATAATATTTACAAGTATGAAGGAACCCCCTTCAACCTTATATAAAATACAATTATATGCCACTCTTGTCACGTTGGGGCTGGGTGCCACTGACTACCAGCTTCGGGAAAATGTGCGTGAGTTTTCATTAGGAACTTCCTATATTGGCGCCGATTTCCTATAATAAGACGCGCAATCGTCCAGCATTTAGATTATTTTTGATGGACGCGCGATAGTCGTTAGTGTCCGGCTGTCACGTACCTTCAATCGCACACGATCGGCTACCGGGCTTGATAATGCCATTGTCTTCGATATTAGGATTCACCTCGAACTGTGATTGCGACCACGACGTTGCACCCACACACAGCAAGAACGCTAAATACAGTCGCCGACACGTAGGATTCCCCACTTTTGTGCGTTGACGCACTTACGCCGCGCGCTATAAGAGTTACGATGTGGTAGGTAGGTAAGTATCGTGTCGCTGACCCGACATGTTACAAACAATAAGCGTGCATCAACTCAAGTTTGTGATAAAAAAAAATCAATAACCCTAAAATATGAATGATCTAAGGCCGATCAGTATCTTACCTTATTTGTCAAAAATTTTGGAAAAGGTGGTACACAACCAGATGGTAATTTACTGCGAAAATAATAATATTTTACCCGTCCACCAGTCCGGTTTTCGCAGGAATCATGGCACTTCCACTGCATTGCTTGATGTCATAGATGGTGTTTTGGCAGAACAGGACAGAGGGAAGGGCAGTTTTTTGGGTTTACTTGATTTCTCCAAAGCATTCGACTCCTTGAACTTGGACTTGCTTCTGGCTAAACTTGTATATTATGGCTTTCAAAACCAAACTCTTGCTTGGTTTCAAAGTTACCTATTAGATCGTTGTCAACAAGTATCATTACAGAAGTCTGACGGTTCGGTTCTGAAGTCAAAACTCTGTCAGGTGACCAGAGGCGTTCCACAAGGCTCGATCCTGGGCCCGCTACTCTTCACTATATATTCTGCGGATATCGTACGAAGCATAAAGTCCTGCAAATATCACATTTACGCAGATGACCTCCAAATTTATATTTCCACCGATCTCCATGATATTACTCAAACTATAAAAGATATAAACGATGACCTAGAACGCATATCTGATTGGTGTAGCCACAACTGCTTGCTCCTCAACCAGAGAAAGTCCAAAATAATTGTTCTGGGAACTAAAATGCAGAAGGAGAGGATCATGGCGCAAAATCCCATTCTTCATATTAAAGGTGAGCGTCTGGACTTTGTCGATGAAGCGCGAAATCTGGGCGTGGTGATGGACAGTCACCTACGGTTCGAGAAGCATGTAGTTGAGGTCGCACGAAACTGCTTCTTTAGACTCAGAGTTTTATATTCGATACGCAAATTCATAAGTGTAAATACTCGTGTTGCACTTTGTGATACACTTGTAATGTCCAAACTTAACTATGCGTTAACTGCCTATGGTCCATGCCTATTCCAAAAGACACATAAGCTGTTGCAGCGTGTCCAAAACGCTTGCGCCCGTTTCTGTTTTAACATTCCCGCTCGGGCTCACGTCACACCTTATATTAATAATGCTAATCTGCTAAAAATGGAAAATAGAATGAAATTATTTATAGCAACGTTAATGTTTGGAATAATTATAACACAGAAACCTAAATACTTATTTGAAAAACTTGTTTGGCGTTGGTCTGCGGTAGGCAACCGAAATAAAATAAGGTCATGTTCGAACCCACTTGGTGTGCCTGAGCATAAAACTGTCGCTTTCCGCGGCAGCTTTAGGTTCCAGGCCACTAAGTGCTGGAACGACATCCCTCCTCCCCTTAGACAGCTTAAGTCTAAGGGTTGCTTTAGAGCTCAATATAAAAAGATCCTACTTGAAATACAGAAATCGCTTCCCTAATTGACCAATTAAAATTATTACTAATTAATCTAATCTATCTGACATTATCATAATTTAATTTAATTTAATGGCAATTACATTTTTAATTTTTTATATTTTTATCTTATTAATTTCAATAAAATGATATAAGTATTATATTACATAATTGTGACATACACAGTTGTTATGCATTACTTCGCTTGCTCGAATTAACGCATGAAATTATTTATTATTTCTGTTTATAGGTACCTAAGTACCCTTATCTTATTCTTACCACGAAAATTGAATAAATTTCTCTGACATTTTATTCAATTCAATTCGATTTTATTGCTTATTCCTAATTATTATTATTATTAATTCTCATTAATACACATTTGTTACAATTAATATTTAATCAGATTTATATTTACATTTATACGATTTTTTCTATCACGTACCGACCGACACTTGTTCTGTTATCCTGCACGACGGCACACTCCCCGCTACCGGGTACTGACGGAAGACCAGCGCTGGAGTGGTCCGCCTCTCCAGCACATGCTGAGTCAGAGCCCCTTTGCATTTGCCACATCCACATTCCTCTCCTGTACTTACTTCGTATATTGTATTTTGCTCAAATTGTTTTTGTGCCTTTTATTTTTGCTGCATGTGTAAAATATTTTCTCTTTCTTTGTGCTCTCTGTATACGTGTGTGTGTGTGGTTTATGTAAATAAATGTTTTTCAAATTCAAAATTCAAAATAAAATAACCTGACAAAGGTCTTTTGTGTATTTTGCTGTACAACGTAGAATAATGAAGGCAGAATTACGGCGCTGTCCATGCGGATGTGTTTTAATACAATTAAGCGAGTTAAGTCCTTTGTGAGTGGTGAGTCAGACGAGGCGAGGACATCCTTACGTGTCCTCAAGACGAAATTCACGACTGGGGTGCGGCGCTCGTAACTATGGTAAATGGTAAACTCGCTAGTTCTGCATGCCTAGCATGACCGACCGACAATGTTCTCTCCCACTCTTGCGATCAACGTAAAGCGCTACAGATACAGACAGACAGGTGTATCCACGATATGATGGCCCTCCATGCTAGGCTGATCAATACGTCTCACTAACTCAAAAGTCCTTGACGGCAAACCTATTCTCCCACCAAGTATTTGTTTTTTTTTTTCCAAAATCATTAATGCGTATTTGTATGCTCCCAAACAACGCTCTTCGCGCTGGCATGTGAATTGTAAATTAAAACCGACCTACGTTAGCAAGGAAACTAGAGCTTGAAAAGTTACTCGCGACTTTAAGCCCCGGCTATTGTCGCGATGCTCGGACTAATCCCTTCGCAATTGGAATGGCACATACAAAGTGTGTACACAATGGGAGTTGGGGCGCTCGCATATACCTACCTACCGTCTATGTCTAACTACGGCTGCTGATTGACGATCGAGTGTCAGGCAAGGCAGGCAATGACATCACCGCGGCAGGAGCTCGGACAATGTTTGCGCTCCTAATTCGACGAGTCTGCTAGTCTCCACTCGATAATTAGCCAACCACATGCTAAGTGCGTCGTAAAAACGGCGGACAAAGAAGCTATCACAATATTTAATCTGCTTAATCCGCGTTATGTAAGTTCGCGGATGTGAAAGAACCTAGAGACATAAATAGCTGGAACTGACTGGCTGCAATGCCTCTTGAACAAGCGCTCGTCCATTGTCTAATGCTTAGTGCTAACCCATGTTAGGGAACATTACTAAGATTATTATAAGATTTATAAGGTTAAAAATTTCGGTCGGAACTCGGGACAGGACTTGAAACCGCTACCTTTTGCATACCGTGCTGCGTGCAGGCGCTCTACCAGGCAAGTAACTGTCGAAGTTCTAATTTACTTATTTGACTACAATTTGAAACCTCAAGTGGTAACCGAAGATATCCACCTCGAAATTATGTAAGTTCAGTTGGTGCGCAACGCATGGACGGAAAGCATAATGTGGTTGCTATGTAAATGGCGCGCCAAAAGCTTCAAGGTTTCACGACAGTGCTATAGGTTATAAAATATTAATCTTATATTCCAAGATCGCCCTAAATTAAAGTTTTATACCACACAGGCGCTGCGTTCTCAGCGTAATGTAATGTTCTCTTCAAGGACGACCAATAAATAACGCGTCACGCGCAAGCAATGGTAAAATCGATGAAAACTCCGATAAAGGAGACTTGAGTGCACCAACGTCTTGCCCTAGATACGTTAATGTGGCAAACGTTCACGGTAGGTTAGATTTTCGCGGAAAAATTTAAGGAGCTCTATCCTAGACGAAGCATTTTAACACAGACCATTCTGTGCATTTTAACGATCACGAAGGAATCTCTAGCTTTACGCTACATTAGGTTGTGTGAAATTCGGACAGCCTTCTAACAAGCCACACTACAAGTAGTGAAATCTCTCCCAAATCGGTACAGTTTTTCTCACAATAATAATGCACTATAAGTTTTGATTCATGACAAAACAGCTCTCAGCAGCTCTATGTATGATAATGAAGATTTCCAGTCCGTAGTTAGGCAGAAGTATAATGTATACGAGTCGTTCATAGTTCTTCGCTTATCTCTAAATTGGCGTTAGTATTGTATTGAAAATTGTTTTTATAATCAAGTACTAGCAACATATCTAAGTGGGTCATCATGGGCTACTGACAATGTCGCGCGAGCAACTCAACATGATACGTTTTCGATGTAGGTACCCAGTTCATCTATCTGTTCTGGGTCATCTTTGCATCACCGGAAACTTTTCAACTCAAGGCCCTTCAGCGAGGTTGCCACATTGTGACTAAACCACACTACAGTATAATTAGAGAAGTACACTATTTCCCCTAGTGTATCATATTAATTTAAATTCTCATCGGTATCGAAGTATATTATAATAAACACTTGATTTCTAATCTAATCAAAGCTAAGCTGTTAGTCGCCTCATAACTCCATTTAAAAGAAAAATAAAATGCGGCCATCTCGACGCTGGCTTCGGTGAGTGCAATACTGGCCGCACGCGTACCTTCGCCGCCAACGCAACACGATTCACTCGGTCTACTCACCTAAATACAGGGCATTCCGTCGACGACAGCAGCAGCGTTTGCGGCTCACGAACGCCGCCCCCCTACCGCTATCTCATTCATGGTATGGTGCCCAGCTCGCAGGCACGGGGAATGCCAAATATTATATCAGTCGGTCACGGGGCATTGCGACGCGACTACAAACACTACTGACAGTACGCAGCCTGGCGCGGTACCTCTCACGCTCCAGTTACCACAAATAACATTGAGTGCTATTCTATGAAGTGCCACCCGCCAAAAAGCCCTCTAACTTCCACTAAATTCACATGACCGCTTAAATTTCCAAATAATCTGTGATTGATGGATGAAAACTTCATTCAGAATTTGAAGTTAAAAACGTGAGTGTAGTTACGGCATTACAGTAAATAGCGCGTCTGTGTACTTCATCATTCGTCTGTGGCACGAATATAACGTCAAAATGACATTGACATTTTAACATATTTATTTAATTTGTAATCTGTTTTTCATTAGCTTTTTTCATGTTCTACTGTTTGATACAGTATTTTAAATGAAAAAGAATACAAAATATTAACAAGTGATGGTGGTGGACAGGTTTCAATTGTCGAGATATTGAATTTGCGAATGGTGAGTACAATCTGTAGAAATCACCAGCTCTGAGCTCACTCCGTTTCTAACGAAGGCTAATATTGGGGCTGTATAATGACTCCCACTGCAGGACATGACAAAGAGGCGCCAGAGTCCATGGAACATGTTCTGTGTGACTACGATGCTCTAGCTAGCAAACGCTTGAGTCTTCTCGGGATAGCATATCTTAGACCGGAAGAATATAACTTCCTCAACCTCCGTGACGTTCTAAAGTGTCCCGGGCTCTCAGCTCTCTCTTAGTATGGGGCCATACTAATAAGGAAAGATAAGGCTAATTACATCAATTCCCATAGTAGTAATAAAAGTACACAGGATAATAGATCAAGATAAAGTATTAAAATAAAAGTAAACAGAAACATACCCTCGTTCTAAAGACTAAGACGGACTTCTGGGTCTTTGTAGAACATCAGTCCAGAATGTATTAACTCCACTCACCCACTGGCTTAATTAAAATCATCAAATAACAATTTCTAACGGTGAAGTATTTTCTTTTTTTCAGCAAATTCATAACGTGGGAGGCATATCAAATTGG
The DNA here is from genome assembly GCA_949319315.1 of Zelleria hepariella. NCBI lineage: Eukaryota > Metazoa > Arthropoda > Insecta > Lepidoptera > Yponomeutidae > Zelleria > Zelleria hepariella. The sequence continues at coordinate 10,929,032 of OX439393.1, forward strand.
AGACTAACTTTACTGTGCACAGAATTCGAAGACAGTCCATCATTGAAGCTACGAGCTGAAGGCAAGGCAAAAAGGAGGAAAGGCCCAGATTTTGCGAAAACGTAAGTGCGAGATGCCGCTACCCAATAGTGGGATAAAACTTTTATTGTGACATAGTTCTCCCCTAGATGTGAGGATGGTCCTCTTTATTAGTGGGCTCACTCTTAGTAAGTGGAAATCTAAGGGCCCTCCCTCTCGCACCATCCAGTGATTTTTATTATTTTTAATAACATACAAAATTTCTTCTTATTTACAGAAAAAGAATGACCTGCAACGAAGCCCAAGTAGGACACCATGCCCTTAAAGGATCTGCCGCCCGCTGCTGTAAAAAGATACCTACATGTTAAACTGGCGTTTTTTAAAACTAAAAGAAAGATTTTTGGTATGGCGTTCAATAAAGAACTTTTCGAATTGAGGTAGCCACGCTTACATTTATTTCATTAAATAAGACGATAGACTTATTGATAAAATTTGTTTTAATTATACCTACCTAAGTACTTGAAAAATAACAATGTCAGGGTCATTAGTAGTTTTTAGGGTTTCATACCCAAAGGGTAACCAAACTGGACCCTATTACTAAGACTTCGCTGTCCGCCCGTCTGTCTGTCCGTCCGACCGTCTGTCACCGGGGCCTTAGCCTGTAACGCAATAGCGTGTCGACGGCGTCTCAGTAGAAGGACAAAAATTTCGTAATTTTTCTCCTACAACTAGAGAACTAATACTCTAGAACTAAAACATTAAAATGACCGAAAGCACTAATAAATCGTAATTGAAGCCGTCAACTGGGAGCCCACTTTGGCACCATTGCGTTACAGGCTAAGGCCCCAGGTCTCATAAACCGTGATAGTTAGACAGTTGAAATTTTCACAGATGATGTATTTCTGTTGCCGCTATAACAACAAATACTTACAAAAATACAGAATAAAATAAATATGGGGGCTCCCATACAACAAACGGAATTTTTGTCGTTTTTATAGATACGGAACCCTGCGTTCGACTCGCACTTGGCCGGTTTTTTTATATGTAGTTGAAGCTTATGGTTTTCAGACCTGTTGAAGATATGCCTGTAAAATAATAGCGTGAAACATAGCTTTCTCAGACTGTACCTCGAGCGGCGCAGACAGAAGGCGTCGCCATGGAAACGCGACGCAGGCGGAACGCGACGCTGGGGGAAAGCGATGGTGCCGCCAAAATTCGCTTTGAGTACCTACGTATGATACATGTTGCTTGCTTGACACATGTCCAAATGTTATATTGCTCTTAACATTAAATTTATTACGGACATCATGAAGAAATAAAACGAGACTTGTTGATTATTTGTAAAACAATAGAGCAACGTGAGAAGTTTTTTAAGCAGAGACGCCTGCAGAACTGTAATAGCAGCAATTACCATAGCTTTGACTATTTATCTCGTTGCTTGATGATAACTTATAGGAAGTTATTTTATACATTGTAATAAGTTGAAAATGCAAATTAAACTGTAAGTAAAAGTAAGTAAGATGTAGCCTGTACAATTGTACACACGACAGCCCGTCGACTTTTACAAGCTAGCACTCTACTCGGTTACGTTACGGGTGACTTTACAACAATAGTGTACAGTCTGACGTGCTGTCGTGTGTACATGTCCCACTAGCTCAAAGGCCTCTCAGAGAGAGAGAGAGAGAGAGAGAGGGGAAGAACTTAGGCCCGGTTTCTGAGTTGAGAATTTGACTAAGCACATACTTACGTATCGCTCTGTCAAGCTCTTTTGTGAGAAATCTGCAGAGACAGGACGATACTTACCCATTTGCTTAGCAAAATTCTCAACTCAGAAACCAGGCCTTAATCACCACGCGTGCTCAATGCGGGTTGGCGGTTTTTGCGTTGAGGGTAGGTATAATGCCTCATACGCTCAGGTTTCCTCACGATTATGAAATAAATTAAAGTCATACCCAGTGGCGTAGCTACATATGGGCAAAGAAGGGCAATATCCCGGGGCCCCCTCGGACCCTGACACCAAACCGTATTGAACTAGCTAAACATTCTCTAAGGAAAAATTCAATAATTAATTTCTCTGTTTTAGACTGATTTTTTTAAGGGCCCTTTAAGCATTCAGTAGTATTTGTATATACCTATCTATATGTTGACTTGATAAAACCTAAAAACTTAAGGTGGGGCCCCAGTTTGTTTTTTGCCCCAGGGCCCTTGGTTACCTAGTTACGCCACTGACTAGGCCACCAACACCACTTCACTGCCAATTAAACTGTACTGAATAAAAATATAGAGCTGTTTAAATAATTGTAATAAGTTGAAAATGCAAATTAAACTGTACTGAATAAAAATATAGAGCTGATTTAATATAAAGAAGGACATCAGAGTGGGAATTAAACTCAATTAGGAACTTAATTATTTTAATTTTACAGAAAACTTCTGAAATTAAATTAAAAAGCTTGTTGGCCTGGCCTGTTGCTTCATCTCTAGTCACGTCTTTTTCTTCTGCCTGAGACACTGAAATGTAACAAAAAAAAAACACATAAGGATTGTATAAAGTATTTTTTTCAGCCGGAGATGAGATATCCCTTTTTGTTTTATTGAAATAATTGTGGCAGAATTACCAATGGGGTAACCAAAAATTGAATGTCCAGTGGTTGCAATGCTGGTCCTAGGTGACTTACAATCTTACATAGGAGGTTGAGTGTACCTGTGAGGTTACAAGAACAATAACCTAGACAGACATCTGCCTCCGGACCGAGCCAGGCAATACAATTCTCTAACACCCCGTGGCTTTTTGTCATCTAGACAAAGCTAACTAAGAGGTTGGCCCAGGGCCTGCTTAACCCATCTGGTGCCATATTGATCAAATTTTGGTTAGGGCAGGTTACGGTGTAACCTAAACTAACCTTTTTGGAGCCGACAGAATGCACTTGTTCAAAATGTTTCCTTTTGAATTCACGGACACTGGTAATCTGATCACATTCTCTGACTATAGTCACAGTTTTATTTAAAGTAATAAATTACACCCACCTAGGATCATAGGAGGCCGGAGGCACACTTGCCTCGAAGCGGGAAGAGTCTTGAAGCAAACTCTCTTGACTTTCTTCATATCTCCGGCTTTGATTTTCTTCCTGTCTTGTCAAAAAACTATCCTTTTTGATTACTCTGGGTAGGTAAGTAGGTACTTGATTTTCTTCATCTTGTCAAAATATATCTTGCTGAAAAATAAAAAGTTCCATGAATAAATAGGTAGAGGTATGTATATACCGAGATGGATGAGAGACTGAACTTAAGTAAATGAAGAGAGATCAGACACTGAAATGTAACAAAAAAAAACACATAAGGATTTGATAAAGGTATTTTTTTCAGCCGGAGATGAGATATCTCTTTTTGTTTGATTGAAACACTTATGGCAAAATTACCAATGGGATAACCAAAACTAGAATGTCCAGTGGTTGCAATGCTGGTCCTAGGTGACTTACAATCTATCATACGAACCTACCTGTAAGGTCACAAGAAAAATAGTCTATACAGACATCTGTCTCCGGTCCGAGCAAGACAATTCTCTAACAGCCCATGGCCTTTTGTCATCTAGACAAGGCTAACTAAGAGGTTCGCCCAAGGCCTGCTTAATCAAAACATATTGCAGGACTCTATCGTCGGATTAAACTAATAAGGAGGCACTTATATTCGGTTGAGTAAGTGACATGCTGTGATATCTCTTTTTGTTTGATTGAAACGCTTATGCTGTCAGAATTAGCAATGGGGTATCTCAGCATGTTATTAATTTGTATGTTCATACCACAACCAGAATGAAACGTTGGGCCATCGTTCATTGTATGTTAAAATGCACTTGTTCAATATATTTCCTTTTGAATTCACGGACACTGGTAATCTGATCTCGTTCTCTGACTATAGTCATGATGACATTTAAAGTAATAAACTACACCCACCGGATTGATATATCTTTGTCATCCACATCATATGAGGCACGCTTGCCTCGAAGCGGAAAGAGTATCGAAGCAAACTCTCTTCATGTCTCCGGCTATGATTTTTTTCCTGTCGTGTCAAACTATCCTTTTTGATTAGTGTTCTTTAAGTATCAACTCTAGGTAGGTACGTAGGTTTGATTTATACTTGATTTTCTTCATCTTCTCAAAATATATCTTGCTGAAAAATAAAAAGTTCCATGAATAAATAAGTAGGTATGTATGTACCTAGCTAATGAGAGACTGAACTTAAGTAAATGAAGAGAGATGCTGAAGAAAAACAGCTTTCAGAGTTCATGAAACTAGATTAACTACCAGATCAAAATGCGTGACGCAACAGGCAGAAAGTTGCAATTCGTATAATTAAATACCTCTAGAAATGTGCCTAGAGGTATACAAAATACGATTTCATGCTTGAATGTGGCCGCGAGGACTGCTTTTGGATAAAAAAAGTGCCTTGAAGATGTTACTTGATCTGTTTTTTGACTTGCAGTATTTTCCACATTTTCTAACGAATTCTGATGAAATAAAGATGTGGGGTACTTACTTTGATGGTATGAAAGCCTTCTGTGGCTCAATCCAATTCTCTAATCACGTTTTCTAGTCGATAGAAGACTTAGCGAAAGTTAGCTGTACCTACGAAGACGGCCGCCAAAACATGCTCTAAGTTAGACGAAAGAAACGTCAAAACGGCGATTAGTGATGTGAATTGAATGAGCGAAATCGCATTTTTGGCGTATTCGTTCATTCAATAGCTGGCGGAGAAATTAAAAAAAAAAACCCGCCAAACTGACAAGCAAACCCGCTAACTTAGACGAACTTATCGCGTGTGCACACTCTAGAATAGGTACCATTAATTGTATTGCACTCCAACTGCCGCGGATGTAGCCAGGCCGCGGCGCGTTCCTTGCGCTTTTTGTTGAGGCAACCTACGATCAATCAACAAGTCGTTGCAGTCAGAAAAGGAAACTTTACGAGGACTACGTCCTTTTGCGAGGGCTATAGTCCTCAGTGCGGTGCACTGGACCGATGGTTCTCTGCTGCAATCCGGCGTAGCCGTCACGTTACCCAATTCTATGCCGCGCTCATAGAATTAGCGCTGATTGCGTAATGAAGACGTATGCAATTAGATAATTAACTTCGGAAATTCTCTTTCGTGTTTTCACGGACTCCTGCCCCGTTTAATTGCGTGGATGAGACGTTTCGTGCAAGCCATTGTTATAAGCAGTCGAACTATTGGTTCGATAAGCTTGTTTGCTTACTTATCAGTTAAAACCTACATATTTGTAAGAGACATTGTGACACATAAATGCAAGGAAAATACTAATCTATTGTCTTTATTACCGGCAAAAAGTGTTTGCCGATGACATACTCCAGTCGATAGTTAGTCGACTTTAATGACCCTAATTGCATCAGGCGCAGTTGGCTGTGTCACTCAGTTGATTGCACATCTCTCCGCGTACAAAGGCAGTGCATCTGATAAAATTATCTTAGACGACGAGGAAAAATGTGTGGCTAATAAAACTAGAACGAGAACTGTTACTTCCTTATTAGGGCTTTATACAACCTCTACATATCCATTACGCATGTTTTATGATCATGTGCGTAGCTATTTTGTTTAGTCAGTAAATGGATATTGCACAGAGTGTGTTGTTTTATCTCCCTCACGTGGCGTAAACAAGTCCGGGTGCGGTTTCAGTGACAACCGTAGTGTATCAATACGAGCATGGTTTCCTGTGGCCGGCCCAGCGTCGGCTTACGGTAACATAACACGAGATGATGCTACAGGAAATCGGTTGCACAAATTAGCACACCGCTACCGCTAACAAGTTGTAAATGGTATGGGAATAAACTTTATTGAAATTATTTATTGACTAATTGGTCAAAAGGCCACAAGTTATTGAGGCCTCTTGTCGCTTTGAGAAGGACGTAGTTTGGCATATTGCATCAAAATCGCCTAACCGAGTGATGGCACCGCATTCTCTATCATCATTCACGGTCGCTAGGTTTTCGATTACCTACAATGTTGAATGTTGAGACAAGTGGCTTACAAGGTGGACGGTTGTTTGTGTAATGCCTCGGCTAATAGGTGAATTCGTTGGATCGCACGCAACAGGCAGCGTGTATACGTAGAGGAGACTGCGAGACAGTTTGCGATCGGCGAGCGCGTTGAATACACGCCCGCCTCTGCGTTTCCCCTTCGAATGGAACGCTTGTATATTCTACCAAGTTGTTGCGAATACGTTGACGATTAATCACCGCCCGCCCGCGCAAATGTAGAGTCACGCTGGTGATGTAAATATAAACAAAGAGCCTTCAGATCCCTCCGAGCTTGCCCGGCTTGACTCATGCAGAAGACCTGAAGTGTAAAACAGTCGAGTGTGGTGGAAAAAATATAAACATTATACTTATTACTATTGACGTTAGCAAGGTGTGAGACCGATCGATTGGTCGTGTGATTTGTGTTTATGGTGATTGAGGTGTGTGAAATCGGATAACACAAGTTTGCCACTACAAACTAGTACCGTAAGTTACAACTATTTTTGAGAATTCGGCTTCGATTTTTTTATTGTTTCCCTCCCGTGACTAACTTGCACAGTTAGAAGTGAAAACTTAGCGATTTTCGGCTGTTAATAGTTCCATGGCACGAATCGATACTGTTACAAGTTCGACCACGAGAGAAGCGAGGCAATGCTGCTCAAAATAAACATGACTGATTCCTAGCTTAAGGACTTATCTGTATATGCAATTAAGTGCATTAAAATTATCTTACATGCCTGTACACTTATACGGACGAAATAATTAAAAACCATCTGTATGCCGTAGATAGGTAGTGGCCACTCACATTAAAACTAAATGTAAATTTTATTGCTTACAGTCATAGACACCAGTTAAGACGATTTACCGTAATTCTATTAAGTTTCACTGTCATCCTATCAATGTTATGCATATGGATGGGTTTAGTTGATATTGAAAATGTTTTGTAAGATTTAATTTATTCTACTACAAGTATACTATGTATGATTAGATTAACTTTCGACACCCTGCCCAGAGGCTTTTTAATCGACTGCTTTCTCAATATGTTATTTTGATTGGCAAGCAACTCTTGACAGCGTTCGAAACTCTGGCTTTAATTACAGCTAGCCTTAATAATTACGTAACAATCATAGGGTATTCTACCACGCAGTTAAAGTCATGCAACTCAACTTTACTAACCACCCAGATGTGCTGCGTCGTGCTTTCACACACACTATTATCAGTGCCTGTAATTTTAAGACTTTCTGTATCAGCATTTTTGTTCTACATCCGGACAGTGTTGAAGACCTGTGTTGATGGCCTTTAACTTTAGGAAGTGAGGCATCGTCCGAGACAAGGCTATAATCGCTTGTCCGCCTTGAGTACAAAATGTGGGTAGCAGACTGAGCTCGCCATCATTCTTTATGTGATACTAGCTTTTGCCCGCGACTTCGTCCACGTGGACTACAGAAAAATAATATATGCTTTACTTTGCACCTAAGTGTAAAAGCGTGTATAAAAGCGTGATAATGTAGCCTATGTGTTATTCTGATGTCTAAGCTATCTTTAATTCCAATTTCATCCAAATCCGTTCAGCCGTTCCAGCATGAAAGAGTAACAAACACACTCACTCACAAACTTTCGCATTTATAATATAAGTGGGATTTTAATAAGCTTTTTGCTACGAATGCTACGTGTTAGTTGCTCTTAATGGACCGATTAGATTAGGTACCTATTCAAGATAACGCATGATTTATGTTCGCCGTGGTTCGATGAGCTACAGATATTCATGTCTCTATTCAGTCATTTTAAGGATGTCCCAATAGTATAGAGACACCTTCGAGAGAAGTAGTCCTAAATTGGCAAAATCAAATTCCAATGAACATTTCGTCTGCGAAGATGAATGCATTGGGAATTGCAAACTATCACACCAGATGGCGCCCCATCGTCCGTAAGACGAGCAACAATGAGGTTTTAAAATTCGTATCGACAGTAACATGGCTCGGCAGCTTTATTGGTAGAGCGCCTGCACGGTATACAAGGGGTTGCGGGTTCAAGTCCTGTCCAGAGCGATCTTTTTATTTAACCTTATTAAAATCTTTATAAATTGTTTGTCTAGCCATGAAAACTAAAACAAATCGATATATTATGGAAAACGTATATCAGCTTTTCCGAAACACGCCATTGTTTGTTTTGCGACCGGCGATATTAAAACGTCTAGACAGAGCTTATATTGATGAATTCGAAACCCTGTTGACTCATTCATACCACGTTTTGATCAGTGGTTCTTAAAGTTTTTGGATTCATGGACCGCTTCCTATCGTCAACATCCCAGCCTGCACTTATGGCGTGAAGATTTTCCTCATCATATTGAAATGTTTGATCGTTTTATTGACATACAATTTAGCGCCACTTGTATGTTCTTATGTTGTTTATCCTAAAATCAAGTCGTGTTAATAGCATCCACTTTAAATAACGCTGACTTAGATATTAATAAATGAAAAGGGGGTGGCGGCGTGGTCTCGATGATTAATATCAAAACGGTAGCCATTTCCAAACCCGTATTTAATGTTTCCTAGCCACGATTCTTCCTTTTGGCGTGCCTCGGAAGTGGATATTTATTACTTTGCCTTAAACATAGACTTAATACACCTAGACGGAGTCCGTCCATTCAAAACGCCGCCCGAAATTGAGGCGCCTTGCTTTGAATGTGTGCGTACAGCTGCTGACTGTGACAATCGCCTACACAACACATGCACCCTAATAATGCTGCCAGCGTAATAAGCTTTTCACAATATTGTGACTTTCCTTCTGGTTGGTAAGGTGATAAACATATTAAATTATGTTTGCGGACAAGAAGTCCATGTTATTTTCAGTAACATTTCTCAATATTTGTGCGTATGAACTTTAAATCTAGGATCTGCGATCTAAACAAAATAAAAGTTATCTGTTGTACCGACTGCCCTAGAAGGAGGTTTATGTTTTTCGATTGTATGTATGTATGTATGTACATTTCTTTGGCACGCTCTGCAGCCTAAACGACTTGATGGATTTTAGCTTGCGAAGTGTCGTTAGATTCATCTTGATTGTAAGAGTGACACTGGGTATATCAAAAAAACAAAAATAGCCGATTTTTAGCCCGAAACAAAGGTATTTTTTATTTTTTTAAACCTATCGAGTGGAGAATCAAAATGAAGGGTTTTACAATGGCTTACAAAAATATATAGGTACAACTAATGTTTAAATGTAATTTGAAATGAGAAATGCTACTCAACTTTGCTTTCGGGGGAATTTATTTAGGTGCAGATATCTCCTAAATATCTCATAAACGGCTGAACCGATTTTGATGAAATATGTTGCTGAACCATTGCTAGGTTCAGCAACATATTTCGTTCATATAAAAACATGTCATCCAAATCGGTTCACTCGCTTAAGAGTTACGCTGCCACAGACACACACACACATTCACACAGACACAGCATTCATACTTATAACACCCCTCTTTTTGGATCGGTGGTTAAAAAAAATATACCAAAATCGGTCCGAAAGGTAAAAAGCTATTGTTATAAAAAAGCTACACAAATTGGAAACCTCCTACTTTTTGAAGTCGGTTCATAAGTCGTTCATTGTTAAAGAAAAACTAAAACAAAGCTCTCTAGATTGACATTTCTAAAATTGTTATTTTGTGTATTGTGATTTTCGACATTCTACCTACTGGCAACCCCATAAAACATGTTGAATGTCATACGGAAGAAAAATTTTGAATCTAAATACGATCTTTTTCGACATAATATAAAGTGGAATCGTTGTAATTACTGGTGTAAAGTGATCCTCGTGCCTTCATCTTTCTTATCCGTGCTGTTTCTGCAGCCAAACACAGCAAAAACCCGTCATTTTGAATAAAATTGCAGGAGCTCCGTTCGCTAGAAAGTGACCTTGAACACTGACATGCCGTTTTGGAAAGCGTACCAATTTGGTATGCATTTATTTGCTTCACTTTGCGAGCACTGATTGCGATTCTAGGTGTCCTAATTCTATGGCCTTAAAGGTGTAAGGAAAGGAACGATAAGTTACTGATATTTTTTTGCTTCTCTCGGCAGTCGTCAACTTCAGTCAACTGCTTCAGACTTCTACCGAAAATATAATTTCCAGTGTAATAATGATAGCTTCTTAGGTCCGCCTGTAACAGTAAATTGTTCCCTAATTAAGTCAAGGACTTGTTGAAAGAAAGTAATTTGCGAAAATAAGGCCACATAGTAATTTGATCAGCAGCAAAGTAGGAAAAATCAATTTGCTGGGAAAACGAGCATGGTTTCTTCTTGTCAGAAGATTGCTTTGTTTTCCGCAAGACGCGGGATTGGCATGATGATCTTGTTTACAATCGTCTGGGGAAATTATTGTATTGGCTTATGGGCTTATCTTTCTCTAATGCAATCAAAAAACTTTTCCTATTTACTGATTCCACTCTTAATGTATGGCTAAAACTTTACATTACACTTTCATTCCGTTTTTAATTAAACATACAACATTCTTTGAAGCGATGTGGGAATAGCAACAATCACATGTAAAAGGAGGTTATTTTTTTCTGTGATGCTCACAGAAATAATGTGAAAAGTAAACATTATCGCCTGGCAACATAAACATTGAATACCAGACGCAAATGTATGGATTATACTAGAGCCACCGGGTCGTATCGCTTCCTGGATTATTTTTAAAAGTTCAAAGTCAACGACCACACTATTCAAGGCATGGGCAGTGTGCAGGTTCATCACTGAGTATTAACCCCTTCTACATTTGTATACGACTGCGTTTTATTATGTGCCGGATCTTTTATTTTCCTGTTTAAAATTTTTACGGTACGTACGCCGCTTCCTACAGTTTTACTGTTTTGCTTTCAGTTCCTTACTATTGTCTTTGCCTCCTAACAAGCCAATTTTTCCTTAAGGCAGGGTGGATAGTGAAACTCCTGCGGGAGAAGTATAGCAATGACGCATCTCTTATTTGCATTCGCATGCAAGATACACTAAAGAAATCGAAAATATTGCCATATCAAACCCTAGAATTAGGTAAGAGCTATCTTATAAGGCAAGTTTCGTGTTGATGTTCGTAATAGATTTGAAGAAATTTTCATTCAAAAACTGAGGAAGTTAGTACTGGGAATTTGTTTTTTTCAACGAAAATATTTTGCAAACTGTCATGATTTACAACACGAAAAATGGTGTGTTTGATAGCACTTACCTAATTCTAGGGTTTGATATGTGAATATTTCGCGATTTTAGTGTATTTACGATTTTGATGTTGTAAATGTGCTATTCTTTTCTCGCAGGCGTTGAATACATTGTTTACTTAGTCAATTTGACAGTTCGTCCGTACCGGGGATCGACGTTCATCCAAACAAAGTGAATCACGTGCCAAACTGTCAAAACTTAGTTTGGTTTTCAGTTTTTTTTTTTTTTAGTTGGTTGTTGCTTCATTGAATTATTAATAATGCTTGCAGATCTTGCAATAGATAGATATTTTGGATAACAGACGAAGAGCGTGAGTCGTGGGCAGCTGCGGCGTCTGAAGATTCTCTTTCGATCTTTGTATCCAACTGTTGCTTGCTAGTTCAACGCGCGATAGGTACACACGACAGCATTTCAGACTGTACACTTTTGTTGTAAAGTCGCCCGTAACGTAACCGAGTAGAGTGCTAGCATGTAAGGGTCGACGTGCTGTCGTGTGTACACACGACAGCACGTCAGACTGTACACCTCTGTTGTAAAGTTGCCCGTAACGTAACCGAGTAGAGTGCTAGTATGTAAAGGTCGACGGGCTGTCGTGTGTACTTACTAGGTACACACGACAGCACGTCAGAGTGTAAACTTTTGTTGTAAAGTCGCCGTAACGTAACCGAGTAGAGTGCTAGCATGTAAGGGTCGACGTGCTGTCGTGTGTAGGTACATACCTACCTATTACTTACCTAATTTGGTAGTCATCAAGATCGCAGAGTACCTACCTACCCCTTTTTGTCATACGCCGCACGCGACGGCTAAAGTCCGTTCGCTATCATAGTGTCACTTTGATATTTACCGCCTTGGCGCGCGGCGGCTTTTCACAAAAGAAATTAAAGGAAGCCGACGCGGCGCAAACACGCCAGTGAATTTGGCTCGCCGCTCGTCAAAGAAGACGTATTGAAAGGTTGTGCTTGTGACTTAGTATTTTGTATTGAGTGTCGATCGCTGCGTGAAGATAAAATGTTTTTTCGTCCGTGGGAGGACAGCGAGGTGCCTCTAGATGCAACTTCGAATGACGCAAAAATTAAAAGACGAAGGTTTTGTAAAACATTTTAGCAAATTCTAGTTAGGTAATGTCTATCAGCATTGTGTTGAAATGAATATGTCTGCGCCCATCACAGATACTTCGAAAATAGTTGGTATCCCAAGAACCAAGATTGCCGTCGTGTGTCACTATGATAGCGAACGGACTTTACCTACCACAGATTTGCCTTCATCGAGTCCTATCAAATATAACGTGTTAGTTACAAAAGATCTTAACTCTTTTTGCAGGGTTTACCTACTGCCTACTGATCAACAAGATCACTACCTGCTGAAAAACATTTTTTATTTTATAACCTCAAAAGTGAAAATAAATCTAGTTTATCTTTTTTTATTTAGGCCTAGGTAGTTCAAATTAAAACATGATTGTGTGCGTAAGTGCATTGGCATATTTTTAAGCTGATAAATAAAACACGGTGAAAATCAGTGAAAACCATATTATTTTAAAAGTACTTTTCTCTTGCCACAGCGGTAACATTTTATTAATAAAAAATCAACGGAACTTCATAGACCAAAAAATCCCTATCACCGGGTGCTATTCTATTACCCTGTAAAAAGAGATAGTTATCTACCTATATCTTTATTTATACAATGTATAGTATTGTATAAAAACATACAAAGGAATCCTAAAGTTAGTAATATAGGCTGAATTTTATAAAAACCAAAAACCATTTGGCAAAACATACTTTATTATCATAACCATGTATGTACGGTCGGCCACAGTCACAGATACCCCATAGCAGCTCTTACCGCGTGCGGCATAAGGGCGCCAATCAAACAAAAAGGGGTATCCTAGCGTGTGGCCTACTACTGTCTGTCGATCTTTCTGCCCCGCCAGCTATAACCTCGGTCTTGCATCGCCACACACCCATGTAGAAGGTTATCTTAAAAGAAAATGATAATTATGTTATACAATAATAATTAAAATACATACCTATAGCATTCCTTAGACAAAGTGAAGAAAAACAAAAAAAGATTTAGGGTAAACAAACAGAGTCGTAGTTAAAAAAATACATGCACCTCATAATTTGTTGTTAACTTGTTAATTTCAGTAAGGCTCATAGCTTTTCCAAATTACAATTTGCACGTGTTTTGTAATAAAGTTGTACTTCTTATAGTTTTGTATGGGAATAACATTTAATTTTCCTAGGCTTGCAGCAGCACTATTTAGTAACACTACACTTTGACTAATACCTACTACTTCTATGGACTTTCAAAAGTTTTCCATTATTTCGAGACCTTTGCAAGGCTGTTGCACACCCGTGGTGACAGTAAAGTTGTCTTGAATACCTACTTACATCTTGTTTTCAGCACCACTAGCGTGGAGCCCATGTTAAGCCCAAAACCATAACATGGAGCTGGGAGGCACGGACTCATTGTTTAGTCAGCGGTCCTTTTGCTTGCTACCGGATGGTAGGTGGCCTTTGGTTTGTCATCTGAACTTTGGTTGCGAGCAGGCAGCTGCAAAGAAGTAATAGGAGGAGTTTAGTTTAGGGAAGGTACCTACTGTAGTGAAATATGTGCTAGTCTCTTTGAATACCTAATTTGGACTTGAATTATGAAGAAGCTTTAGCAAGCTGTATTGCTACTAGAAACTCACAAATGTAGGTACATAACTTTTAAGACAAAAACATAGCTAGCTCATAGACATAGGCCCGGTTTCTGAGTTGAGAATTTTGCTAAGCAAATGGGTAAGTATCGTCCTGTCTCAGCAGATTTCTCACAAAAGAGCGTGACAGAGCGATACGTAAGTATGTGCTTAGTGAAATTCTCAACTCAGAAACCGGGCCATAGCTACATACCCGCACCGCTCACTAACAGTGAAAGAAAATATCATGAGATATTTTCTTTCGCTGCTGTGTCCCTGACACAGCAGCGTCGAATTCGGTACGCAAAGTTTTTTGTTCGAAAGTCCGTTATTGGCTTAATCTTATATTTAGACAATATTGAGAAACTAATTTCAATATTTTTTATTTTGGTTCAGTAGTTTGGATTTTACAACGTTTCAAAGATACGGTTTTATGACCTTCACGCGACGGTCTGCATACTGTTGGCGCTGTTTGGCGGTCATAGGAACAAAACATTTTAGCGCATAAAAACAAAACTACTGACGCAAAATAAAAAATATTGAAATTAGTTTCTCAATATTGTCTAAAGATAAGATTAAGCCAATAACGGACTTTCGAACAAAAAACTTTGCCTTCCGAATTGTCACTTCACCCATCTAGTGTAGTGAAGGTGCCACTGGACGCTGTATAATATAAATCATCTCATTGCGTAAGCGTAAAGGTCTCAGTTTTATAGAACATCCAATTCAAAGCTAGTAATTTCGCTACGAAAATCTTTCAGTAGGTACTTACTTTCAATTCCTAAACATACCGATGTGATAGGTATTCTACCTCAGAAAATTGTTGAAATGAATGAAACACTGTTTATTTATCACAGGCACCAAAGAGAATTTATTATTATTACAGGCACAGCACTTGTACCTATTTTGACAGATATGTTTTTATCTTGTGTCACTACTGCGTTTCGTTCCATAAAACGTTTTGTTATTCAAACAACTAGGTAATGCATACTAACATTTAATTTTGACAAGTCATAAATATAAATAAAACGGAATGAACATTTATTTGATTAGGTATTATTTTGCTAAAAAATATATTATTTTATCGCACATGAAAAGTCAATCTCGAAAAATGCCAATTTGTTTTACGACGAATTCGAGTTCGCGATCTGGGGGCACGGCAGTGCCCCCGCCAAGTCGAGCGCGAAGCAAACACTGCCGTACCATACTTTACTGGAACCATTTCGCCGCATTTTCAGGCCCATTTATTTGAGAACCTCTGGATAAGACCAAGGGGCTAATTCTCGGGAATCTCGCATTCGACACAATATCTCGAAGGAAAAATCTCATTTTGCGGAAAATGTCACATTTCCTATTCTGACGAAGTCATCCTCGACGTAGGACACGAGATATCGATGAGATATTTGCCTTTTTCGCTCGACATGACTCGCGTGGTCGGGAGCAGTCGAGATCGAAATGACCTGATATTTTTCGAGATGTATCGAATAAGAGATTCCCAAGAATTAGTGGCCAGAACGCAGAAATTTTCGTCATCCAGTAAGCTATAATCACATACCTACTTAAAATCCAAAATTTCAAGTCTGTCGGTCATTTACTTCCGAAGTTAAACGAAAGCAAAGTTTCGCATTTATGACACTCACTCACTCACTCGCTCATGATCATCAGAATAGAACTAGTACTTCCCATAAACTCAGAGAGCTGAAATTTGGTACAGAGTTAGGGTTTAATGGCCACTTAGAGGGAAAACTATAAAAACTAGGATAATCGAAGATCTGGAGTACCTGGTGACCCTGATTAGAAAACACAAGAACCCAACCAAACTATTAGAGATCGACATACCTACCGCCTTTACAAAAATATTCAACTTGGTGGGCCGCTTCATTTGATGTCAAAAATCGAAGGTCTGAAGTATCTGATGAAGAACCCTCAGCTGGTCTCAGCTGTATTAGAAATAAGGTAATGCCCCCTTCTACTATTGGTATGTACGTAAAAAAATCGACTGTCATTGCAAAAATCCAGCGTGGTGGAACACATTTTCTAATTTAATCTAGCCTTCAGGGTGTTAAAAGACCGCCAACAGACCCGAAAGGCACGCATACTAGACACCAAAACAAAGTACTTTTCGATAAATTATTGCTGGAAAGTGATTTTGGTTTTTTAGGTTATAATTTTGAAAAATGTTTTATCACGCAATGGACGTGTAACGCACAGAAGTCTTATAGCGCAAGCGTTGGCATAAGTTGATGGTGCCGATGTTTAGAATACATTGCGGGTTGCAATTTTAGCGTCATTTTTTGTAAGAAATATTCAACATTTTGATCCATATCAGCCATATTCTTGACAAGAAATGTTAAGTACTTGATACTTGATACATTTCTGAAAAAAAAAAAGTTTTGAAAAGTCCGACTTTGAACCTCAAATCTCGGAAACCAGTTAGTTTCTTGAGCAAAAAATTAAATGTTCGTTATGATGAGGACAATACGGGGTTTCCCGCTTTGTTGGCGGTCTTTTAACACCCTGTATAGCGTTCCACTGCTGGGCGAATGCCTCCCCTTTTGCTTTTAATACGCATATAAATAAAATTAAAGGAAAACTCTGGATAAGACTAGACTGGCTTTTATACTTATACTTACAAGTTTAGACGAAGAAATAGTCGAACGATTAACTTTATTCTACTAGAACATTACACAAATTAAACCAGTGGTTCGTCCCGAACTGTGAACTCGCGACCCCATATAAACTTAACAACCCTATATCTCGGCAACCCCTCAACCGATTTGGCTCATGATTGAACTTAAAAATTATTTTAATTGAACGAGCGAGCGAAGCGAGCGAAGTTCCCCGAGTCTACTGGAACAATCCGGCGTTTGTATGTATGTATGTATGTATGTATGTATGAATGTTCGTTCGCGATAACTTGAGTAAATTTAGTCGGATCGTCATGAAATTTGGTAGGCAGGTAAATGAGGCCAAGAGAATTTTTAAGTTCGAACATGAGCCAAATCGGTTGAGGGGTTACTGAGATATGGGGTCGCGAGTTCATAGTTCGGGGCGAACCACTAGTTTAATTTACCCGCCTACCAAATTTCATAACGATCCGACCAAATTTACTTTTTAGAGATAAACAAGCAGCTCCATCGAGACTTGGCAAGTTTTTTACAAAATGTTTATAGTGGGATTATTTTCTCTAAAATCTGGTAAGAGCTTTACGACTGTCTTCCCATTCGGTTTGCGATGCATTCGACCGGGCAAGACTGTCAAATTTTAGTTAGCCAATAAGCGATCTACCAAAAAACTTTAGGAGAACTGCAATAAGTAGGGCAGAATGGAAAATTCGATCTTTGTATCCAACTGTTGCTTACTAGTTCAATGCGCGATAGGTACACACGACAGCACGTCAGAGTGTAAACTTTTGTTGTAAAGTCGCCCGTAACGTAATCGAGTAGAGTGCTAGCATGTAAGGGTCGACGTGCTGTCGTTGTACTTACTAGGTACACACGACAGCACGTCAGAGTGTACACTTTTGTTGTAAAGTCGCCCGTAATGTAACCGAGTAGAGTGCTAGCATGTAAAGGTCGACGTGCTGTCGTGTGTACTTACTAGGTACACACGATAGCACGTTGTCCTTTACACGCTAGCACTCTACTCGGTTACGTTACGGGTGACTTTACAACAAAAGTGTACAGTCTGACGTGCTGTCGTGTTTACCTATCGCGCGTTGAACTAGCAAGCAACAGTAAAGTTGGATACAAAGATCGAAAGAGAATCTGCAGACGCCGCAGCTGCCCACGACTCACGCTCTTCGTCTGCTAGCCAAAATATCTATTGCAAGATCTGCAAGCATTATTAATATTCAATCAATCATTATTCAACTAGAAAAAAAGCTAAGAGGTACCCATAATAATTGTTCAACGTCATTGCCGCGGCGGTGGATCAAGTCACAAGTGTCATGGTGACGTCCGTCTAAGTTCCGAACGTTACTATGGCGGGATTCCGATCTGTTATTTTTGTAATCTGTACAGCGCCCCGCAGAGGGCGTGGCTTCCCACCCCGTCACTCCTCTGCTTCACCCCCTCAAATACCTAAATATCGTCTATGAAGAGCGCCTTAACGCGTCTCGATTTTCCAAACAAACCTTGGTAATTGCAAAATTTTCCGTGAAAAACATATTTTCAATGCAACATGCAAAGCAAGTTTAATTACCTATTGAGTTATTATTGCATGAGTCACATGATTTGCACCTGCGGCATGAATATGCGCGTGTTTATTATATTCACGGGCGTCACAGTGTGCCTAAACGGCAATGAATATTGTGTCATCCACGGTTTATGCCGAGACCGGTTTCACCAGAGCTTAGAGTAGAGAACTCACTACAAACGTGTGGCCCAACTCGAATGGCGTAGATGTCGTCGTTTTGCCTCAATACCTACCTTATTATGTTTATGTTCTCTCAACTTTGTGGAAGCTATCTGGCGAAGGCGCCCACGTGTTGCGACGTTTTGGCGCCAAACTTTGACGAAATCAATTTTAACCATCCGATAAATTGGTGGCCCAATCCCAATGCCCCATTAGATTGAAACTAGCCATTCAAAGGTTGTTTTTATTGGACCGACGCAATATCGTGATTGCTTTCGCTGCTTCAAACCTTTCTTCGATTACCTTAGCGCACAATTGGCAATACCATTTGAGGTTTTACCGATCAGAGAGTCTCTTCTGCAGCTGCTGATTAAGCTCTCTCATTTGATTTCTAACCTCGGTGGTGCGGCGGGCGAGATGCGATGAAAGTGAAACGGCCCGCGTGGTCGTTCAACCCAGCACGCGCCCTGCGCTGCGCGTCCGACCACGGATCTCGTCGTGCTTGTGTTGGGCTGCGCGCGCGCCGGGGAACGCCCGCTTTTAGCAATGCCGCGAGGCACAAGAAACTAGCGGAGGATGTAGCGTGTTTTGCTTCAGTCAAGGTGTACACAACATTTCTTATCCCAAAATTACTTGGATGAATGTGTGTATTTCGATGTGATCTTGACTTTAGTCGGTAGTGTGGTGTGAGCGAAGTCGAATTAACTTTATATCGGTTAAATGCTTGACTTCTACATATAAGATTTTACTTACTTTTATGTATGTCAGGCAGGATAGCAGATTACTTCGACCTTATTTATGAACGAGAGACGGATCTTCAAAATTCGAATTCGGAGTGATCAAAACACCAATTTTGTTACTTATGCAAATGCAATGCTTCAGCCCGTAACTTGTACCGAGAGGGTTTCTTATATCAGCGCGTGCTCATCTCGCCGGCCCTCGCCTGTCTATGACGGTGCACATTTCTACGCAAATTCCTTCTCAATTCAATATTATACTTGATACAACTCACGTAGGTATATCGCAGACGGTATTCAAATGTGAGCTGGAAGGAACATGAGTCGTATGTTTTAACATACCATATGACTGTGCAGATTCGCCCGCTTAAAACAAGCTCTCAGTCATTTCTGCTACATAAATGGCAACAAAGCAAAATCCTATGCGATGATTTAATTAAACACGCTACCCTGTCTCCTATTCAACATTAGCAAATGACGATCCTTTCATCGAGTTATGATTTATCTGCGACCCAGGACACCTAATAAATCTTATTTAGCGACGAAAGAAAGGCCTGATGCAGTTATTGATTTGCGTCTCATTATGTAGGAGCTTGCGTCCTTTTGAGTTATAAAAATACACTGTTCTGTTGCCGTTGGCAAAATGGGTCTTTCGTTTTCGTATGCAATTTTTATGTTTGTCTCTACCATTGAGATAACCGACCGATGCAAATAACGCCAAGTACTGCATCACATTCGACCTTCGCCGCTGTATACATCCTTGTTATTGTTCGTTCACGTGCGGTCACTGTTTTGGTCACGCACGTTACTAGTTTTTATTATACCTTTCTTCGTTGTATTGATACGGAGTTTTCCGTTATGATGAAATGCTTCTAGATCAGATGTGATTGACCGTGAATCAGCGAGCGTGAAGCTAATGTTTTATTTGCTGGGAAAACAACATGCATCGATGTTTTCTTTCTGCCCTGCACGCAAACGCAGCGTGTGTTGCCGCCGCAACTCAAGCGTGCGAAAAAACGCTCATTAATCATTGCAAAATTGCGTTAGTTACCCAATGTTATCCGCGCAGGTAGCTAGCTGCACAATAATCGCGCTAGGTCAAGTGAAAAGTCGGTGAATTTCCATATCGGTGCGGCTGCAACAGTGATGTACGCTTTCACAACTCCGCGCGTAAATATCCCGCTCATAATGAAACTTTTGTTCCTGTTTGTGTGCCCGCTCGGAACTATAAAACAATGTCCGATGTCGGTGGCGCGTCCGGTTCGAAGGACCATAAAATTAAAAGTAGATTACGTATGCTTTTCGTGTATATTCAAATCAAAACTCTTTCCCTCGCAACCGCGGTTTTTCCCCAAAGTATTCGGTGAAACATTTGCTAACGCTCCTTTGTCGCAGCTGGCACTTAAATATGTACGCAATCCAACATATGGCATGCGGGGAAGTAGGCTGCCGGAGGCATTAAGTTTTCCGGCGGTCTCCGCTCGAACGTTTATGGCCGTCAGTCGGCTGCGCTGGATTGCTACTACGCTACGTGGCTAATTTTGTACTCAATTAGTGTGCCGAGCCGGTACTCTGCTGCTCACTCGGCAAACTTGTACCTATGGCTAATGAACGCTGGAAAACGTCGGGCGAGATAAAATAAAAGCCGCTTCTGTACTCCGGGTGAAACTGTGGGAAAACAGATCGATAGATTGCTCGTTTAACCTGACGCCCACTACTGCAACTGTCTGAGCGTGGATATATTTGAATATTCCGCCATTTACATATAAAAGAAAATATTGAAATGCAATCCTGCAACACAGACAGTTGCATAACAAGCACATAACGCGCGCAATAGTAAAGCGATAGCCACACGCGGCGACACGGAAGAACAGTCTCGTCTCGCTCCGCCGACGGCGGCTCTTAGTTCCATGCCATCGGTGCGAGGACGAGAGTGACTCAGCAGCGGTGGAGCTTCCATCAAGTGCACGGGGAAGCGAATCGAACGAATTACAAAATAACATTGATTCGACGTTAGGAACCACTTTTCCCTTTATCAGCCGGTGCCCGTAAATGTTCCCAACTCCAAAACTCGAAGCCCGAAGCTTTTAGTTCCGTATCTTTGATTCGAGTAGATACACGAGAGATTAGAAAGGAAGAAACTATAAAGGGCTATAATAGTGATAGAGGTGGTAGAGTAGCGAACATACCATTATGTATATACCATAACTGTGATATAAGCTAGGACAGAAAATTATACTGAATCTTCCGCTTTGGCAAAGACATAAATTCTTGGCGAGCTCGTCAGCCCACTGCAAAAACGCAGAGACTGAAGCAAATAGGGGTAGAGTTTTTTTTATAAAATAGAACAGTCCAGAGCTGCTTCGAGACAGTCAAAGGGTTGATGGAAGACTTGAATCGAATAGTCGCTATTCAGAGTTTGAATTAGGAATTCAGCAGAAATACCCTTAGCGACAGTCAAAGGGTTGATGGAAGACTTGAATCGAATAGTCGCTATTCAGAGTTTGAATTAGGAATTCAGCAGAAATACCCTTAGCGACAGTCAAAGGGTTGATGGAAGGCTTGAATCGAATAGTCGCTATTCAGAGTTTGAATTAGGAATTCAACAGAAATACCCTTAGCGACAGTCAAAGGGTTGATGGAAGAGTTGAATCGAAGAGGCGCTTTTTAGAGTTTAAATCAGGAGTTCGAGAACTGAACTTTGACTAACTTACCGTTTATCGATTCAGTCCATAGGAAATAGCGCGTTGGGATAAATAAATGTGTTTTTCACAGTTAAACACAGCCTTGAAAATATTACACACTCAGTCTAGAACGAAGTATGACCAACTGAACCGTGACTGGCGGTAACTTTGTGTTGTTCTTCCGCAACAAATATGCAAACGGATGGATCCTAGCAATTTTTCTGTGTAATTGTTGAGCAAATGATTTGGGTTGTGCACAGTTTTCATATAGTGGCCGCAGCTATATTAATATAATTTCTAGTTAGATCTTTGACGTTGGTAATGTGGAAATACGTTCAGTTGAGTACTTGAGATGAGATGCATCTTTAGCAACTAACTAATAATAAAAGCGTTTTTAATTCCAAAAAGTATAACTGATTATGAAGTATGATGAGTATGATGGTCAATAATAAATATCCATTCAGCATAATGTCTGAGCTGTGGCAAACAGGTGTTTCTTTGGATTCTTGCTGTTTTCCACTTTTGTCTCAAGATCACAAGGAAAAAATTGTATAGCGGCGAACAAAGCATTTTCTGTTGTAAACATCGTAATGTTCTACCCGCAAAGACAGAACAAAGTTACATAAAATATGAAGGGAAGTATCTGCCACGGCATGAATATATTCTTTGTTATTATTGCATACTTATGATTTGACACTATACCATTATTTTTATCGAAACGGTCCGAATCGCAGTTATTTTGATAGTTTAGAAGAATATAAAAGTTGAGATTTGTCATAATTATTATATTTAGCAAAACATCGACCTTAATTAACTTAACACTAAGCGTGAATATTTTAACTATAAACTATTGCAACGTTGTAAATTGTCGTGGTCTACGCGTTTCGCGGAGAGTTGTTCAATGCCCGTAAATGTTCGCAATTAGATACACATTCTAAATGCACATATTAAATACGGTCAGATCCATTTGGAGCTCGACTTATATGGTGATTGTCTCGGCCCTGATACACGGGAGATTTATTGTAACACCGCAAAATGCCTCTAACTGACCCAGTTTAGTTTCGTTTCTCTGCCTGTACCATCATCAGAGTTTAATTGCTCTATAATTTATATTTTAATTGCTTGTGAAGATGTTTTAGTGTTCCCATCCATACGCTACTGTTACTTAATAATGTTATTTATGTTCTCGTTAATTGAAAAACTGTTTCTAAATCAGTGTTTCATTTGCCCTCAGATGATGAAGTCTAAAACATCGTGCTAGAAAGAACCCCGAATATGAATTCGGACGTGCATCGTCACCAGGCGCATCCGCCACTTGCGCAGGTAATATTCTCTTTCATACTAAGTACGAGTCCTTCATAAAACTGCAAGAGAGTTATTGGAAGTTCCAAAGTTCCACACAGGTGGAATTGAAGTTACTTCACTCAACGTGTTATCTCGAGGTATAAATTCTTGCTCCATTTTCGTAAGCGAAATTCTACCAGCGTACAAAGATAAAGCTCAAACTAAAGCGTTGCTCGGTATCTTACCTTTACTGAATGCGAATTTCCTAAGTATTCCTAGAGCAGCGCGTGAATGTGTTAAGTCTGAAAATAATTCAGTCCGAAGTGACAAACCCCGCAGGGCAAAAGCACAGGAAATTCAGACAGGTTCATTTTCTCGCTCCTAAAATACTGAACTCTCCTACGCCCTATTACAAAGATGCGAAAGTAAAACGAGCAAAAAAAGTTGAATTTATGGGGCACTGAAAATAAGTTGGTGACTTGGCGTCTCTTGCATCCTGCATTCAATTTAGTTAGTTAGTGACTAGCTAGATATTACTTTGATTATACTTGAGATCTGTGCCCTGAAACTTTACCTATAAATGGATAGATAAATTAGTTACAATGTGGACGATGTTAGCATGTAGAGTCGGTATCCTCAAAATAGGATACATGGCCATGTTTGTGAAGCGGCTTTGCTGAACACATTTGATTTAAAATAGGGCTTAGCGAAGTGTCAACTTTACTATAAACAGGAGCAAAAATCCGGGTCGGGTATGTTTTGCCACTTTTTAACCTTCTAACCAAATCTCTGATAATAGTTTTGGAAATCACTTGGACATCTTGTATAGCCAACCTCTATTCCAAGTTACCTTCATTATTGGCCAATGCCCATTTATCGTTGCAAGAGTTTTTCCGGGCATCGATAAATTCCACGGTGATGTCACAGGGTAGTCTTCTGAATCACCAATTGATGTGAAGATTCGAAGGCCATTGGCGGATAGGATCACGACCCGTCTGATATTCCCGGCCGTTGTAGGCGCGCCCACCAGTTCAATTTGTACTTTAGACCTCCGCAGAAGGATATTTGTTCAAGTGTTTAGTGGTACTCTTGTCTGCTACAACTACGTAATACGCTTTAGCTAGAGTCTGTAACTCCTTAGCATGTTATTATATAATTTTAAATTATACCATTAGTTTCCTTTCTGATAGGGATCTCAACCTCAAGAAGGAAAACATTAATTTGCCCGTCTGACTGAAATTATAAATTTTTAGGCACTTTAATGTTGTTGACTTGAACCTCGTTATAAATATTTTTTCCCCTACCCTGGTAGGTAGTTGCCGAATTATACCCGTGACCTGTTTTGCAAAGTTAACTCCAATTTTTTTTTATAATGACTCCCATACATTTGAGTATTCCAATCGTGTATTTGCGAGAATATAATAGCGGATTTACGTACAGAACCGAGTGTTTACATAAAATATAATACCTGCAGCGTATTTTGGCGGACGGCCAAGGCCGTGCGTTTCATTGCCGTGGTAAAAACGTAGGGAGCATGTGCGAAATGCCTCTTTACTTGAATAAAGTATGACGTGGTCCGACCGCAAATGTTTTACTAAACCTCTACAAACAACGACCTTGTGTAGTACCTAGTTTGTAGTAAATTTAGTATTAAAATTTGGAAAGGCCTTGTAGCGAAGTCCATGATTTTTGAGACTTCGTAAGCTCTAACTAGCCATTGATAACATGAGCTCTTTAGAGTCTCCTACGATAACTACTTTAGTTACTGCAGAGAGGGACTTTTCGTGGCAATAGTTATCTAGACAAGCCTCTTTATTTATTGTTAAATTTGTGGATTGCGGTGGTGGTCTAGTGGGTAGAACAGTGGACTCTAAAGTGAAAGGTCCTAGGTTCGATTCCCGGTGCGGGCATGTATCTATGACTTTGTTTAATTTCAAAGTTACGTACATTTGTGAATTTGTAGTAGCAATACCACTCGCTGACCGTGAAGGAAAACATCGTGAGGAAACCTGAGCGTGTGAGGCATTATACCCTCAACGCAAAAATCGCCAACCCGCATTGTGCACGACTGGTGATTAAGCTCGAACTCTCTCTCTGAGAGAAGGCCTTTGCCCAGCTAGTGGGACATGTACATTGCACAGGCTACATCTTACTTTTGTGGATTCGTTAGCCATTCACAGGAATAACGGTTTATTAGTCAGACCATTGGTCAGACCTATCCAAAGGAAGTTACTAGCTAGAAGATCGTGATTATTACAATGAGGGAATAATGAACCAGTGACCAATAACGTCCCAAGGCAGTAAATGACCCTGAATATCCAGAAGGAGGCCAAGAAAGTCTATGAAAAAAGTAACTCAACAGTGCACGCGACGATAAATGACTAAAACAGTGTCAGATTGATTTGCAACCTAGAGTTAGAGTAAAATGATTCGTGATTCGATCGAAGACGGAGTGTCACAAACAGTTGGCCCCGATACGGGCGTTAGCGTGGCGGTTCACTTTTACACAAGAACGCGGGTATGATCGCCGTGAAAACTCTCTGAGCGCTTTCGTGAAAACGTATGTTTTTTAATTTTATTGAGGCACGCGTCATATTATGGAAGCGAAGATGCTTAGTGCAATAATAAATGGAAAATCAAGATGACATTATGAAAGACAAAATGTAATTTTGTGAACGCCTAACGAAACCTGAAACGACAGCGGTACGATGCTATTTACCGAGGTCAGAGCACTATAGGATTACCTCTGTCTCACTATCAGGAAATACTGCATTTTATAGCACTCCTCACCTCGATAAATACCAGTGTCTCGGCACTTCTCCTGTAAGCTTAAGATGGCAACCGCAGAATCGGCGTTCGGCTACGCTTTTGTCTACGTTCTCTTACGGAGACAAAGACGGGATCTGCGGCTACCATCTTAGGCCTACTCTATAAATCTCGTTGCCATTACAAGTTGTGACGTCGCATGTCCCCGCTGCTTGGGTATTCGCGGCTCGTCCGCGCGGCCCGTTGGCTTGCGGTCGGGGCCGTCACGAGTTGACATCTCACTCGCTAGTTAGATGGTTTGATTGAGGGGCTAGTTATGTCGTTAGAGGCGAGAGGGGTGACATACCTGCGTGGCGTGTGAACGGTAGCACTTAGGCATCAAAATGTTCCGAACTTCGGATTCGCCAACGCCATACATTAACTTCTTGAGAACAATTTAATCGGAATTTTGTAAAACCTGACATATTACAGTCATATAATCAAAGCAGTCTAAAATTAATAATACACAGTGCTTAACAAAGTGTGTTACATGTGAATTCGATAAGTTAGAATCTGTCAATTATGCAGGTGTTCAGACATGCAGTTTTCCTAAACATATTTTTCACCATAGCTGCATTTATTGTGTCCCGATTTCTCGATCGAATCGATTCAGAACTCTCCATATTCGCGCTTCGTTTTGTTAAGGATATCATAAGAGCGATTGGCATTGAAGAGCTCTCTGCCGTTTCCCCGAACATATTGCTCGAGCGAGTACGTTATTTCGCTTGACAGATCTCGGGTCATGAAATATTTACCATCAGAACTGTAACTATTCACCCGCATCTCTCACGTTGGTTCATTTTCCGAGAGCAGAATAAATGAATAATCTATTATTGATTTAAATGCTTTACTTAATAGTCTTCGCCAACCCCGTCCTATTTCTATCGATATATCCAGCCCATAAGTAAAGCCCACTGCTGGGCTTTACTTATAGGCCTCTTTCTTTTTACGCCAAACCGCTCGGTCAAATGCCAATGTCGTCCATTGTGCTCCCGGCTGTCATTATAATAGGATCGACCCATCGAGTTAAAACTCGATGAAACCTAAAGGTCTATTTACGATTGGTTATTATTAGGTACATTTTATTTGCCCATTATTGTAAACAAAAGGGACAAAAGGGGGTCCAACCCAACCCAACCCAATATTTTTGCCAACATTCTTTCGCTAAGGTATAGGCAAAGGCCTATTAATGTTAATGTTATAGAGAGCTCAGAAGAAAAAAAATAACAGTTTAAAAAAACTAAAAAAACACGCTTTTATAGCTAACCAAACTAAAAAGTTGAAAATAATTTTTAATTACAAAGAGTTTAAAATTATAATAAAATTTAAGTTATTAACAGAATAATACAGTTCAGAGTAAAAAGCGTGGGGTGCTTGATATATTAAATGTTACAATCATTCTATTGGAAACTATCTATGAGATGCACCCCACGCTTTTTTACTCTGAATTGTATTATTCTGTTAATAACTTAAATTTTATTATAATTTTAAACTCTTTGTAATTAAAAATTATTTTCAACTTTTTAGTTTGGTTAGCTATAAAAGCGTGTTTTTTTAGTTTTTTTAAACTGTTATTTATTTTTTATTTTTTAGTTCAATTTATCATTTTTTGTGAATTTCTGACATTTCTAGTACTCAAACCTCAGTTGGCTCCTTAGAGTCTTTTGATCCCCACATAAAAGAGAATCGATTGGCATGAAAAAAAAAATTTTGGTATTTTAGCATTTTTTTTGCTGACCGTACATTTTTCCCAAAATCTGTGAATGCAGTTCATAATATCTCAAAAAGTTATGGAAGGTCTCCTAAGAAAGTTTTCCTGTAACTATAACGGTTAAGGTACCTGCCCTTACTGCCCCGTCTCAAAAATCCACCCTGTATAATGGCACTGTAGGGGTATAATGGGAAACTGTTATCAAATTATTGCATTGTCATTGGTCCTTGATACGTATGCAAAGTTTCAAATTAATCAGACTTCTGGAAGTTGGTAAAAATTATGCTCAAAGATTCCGTTACATACATACATACATACATACATACAGGCCAAGCTTATAAAAGCGTGTTAATATTTCTACCTCTGACATCGTCAATCGGTTGGTAGCAACAATCAGCTTGAGATATTTGATCAAATAGTTTCTTAGCATAGCCTCTTCTGCATTTCGAGCATTGAGAGCGAGTTTGCACATTTTATCATTTAGCAGTTGATCTTCTGATAGTAAATATTTTTCATCCCGAGTCACAAAGGGCCTTTGTGCAAATAACTGCATTGAAATCCATCCGACTCAGATCACATGCACGATCCTTAGCAACGATGAATCAACTCGATAAATTCACTCAGATAATTTAACGAAATTGACCACCAATCATACAGACCGGCTGTCAAGCGTGAAACCCTCGATTCAGGGCCCTTCTAAATCGGGACAAAGGTTCGGGGCACACTGGCTTGTTAATTAATGACGTTTGGCTAAAGGACTCTATGTTGGTTTCGATTGCTTTTTATTATAGTTGGTTTTGTCTATTCTTTACGCAGTGCTGCCGTAGATCTTTAGGGTTTCAAATTCATTTATTTCAATAATGTTAAGTATATTCATATAGCTTAACTTAGTTAAAAATTTACACGCTGCCTGAACTAGAATACAGCTGTATTTTGAGTTACCATGTGATAATATTATAAAGAAGTATTGGTAGAATGTACTAGGTACTTTACTAGCTAAAAATATTGGATATACCTACAAACTAGATTTAATTTTGTCCTTGGGTCTACTAAAGTAGCGTGGCGAAAAATGCAAAATTTTCACGGATTTTTCAATTTTGTAGCTATAATAAGCTATTTTTGTGTAGCAATTTTAGTTTCACTCATTTTCAGAGTCCTGCCCCTACTAAGGAGCTACAAAAGCGAGCCTTAAAATTATTATTCGGCTTATTGCTCGCTACTATTTTTAACTGTATCCAAATTTATACGATCAGGCTTGAGTTGATCATAGTTGGGTAAATGTTTTACTTGGGGACTAGCCGCGTCCATCCGACCATGGTTGGGAGTGTAATCAGCTACGATATTTTGCTGGCGCGATGTCGGATCGATAGCGGGTAGAGTTGTCACCTAACTATAAGGGGTCGAAACAAGTGAATTAACCTTTTCTCCATGATTTCTTGCAGCATGGCGTCCACGGCGGCGGGCAAGCGGTGGGCCCCTGCGGCTGGTACTCCGCGTCTGCTGCACCCGCGCCCACGGCCCCAGCGCGGCTCAAGCGCGTCCAGCCGCCGCACCAGCTGCCTGTGAGTACCAGATCGCTACCCCATAGACCTCTGTAGGACACGGATCCTGCTGCCTCCAGTCACAATAGCAAAAGGCATGTAGCGGCGTCCTGCATGTATACCCTTCACTAGCATCCTGCTGCCTTCTTAGCAAAGGAGGCGGGCGCGTCGAGCTGCCGCACCAGCTGCCTGTGAGTACCAGATCGCTACCCCATAGACCACTGTATGACACGGATCCTGCTGCCTCCAGTGACAATAGCAAGGCATGTAGCGGCGTCCTGTATGTATACCCTTCACTAGCATCCCGCTGCCTCCTTAGCAACTCTAGAGTGTCTCAAGCGCGTATCCTAAGGACCAAGGTGGTCGACGTCGCCTTCAAGATTACTTAGCTGAAGTGGCTGAGCCGATGGGGAAATTCTTGGGAATTTAAAATCAACCGTCGAAGGTAATCTCGAAAGAAAGAAACAATTTCCTTCCAAAATAGGACATTAACTGAGGCCACCCTTACTCGCGTAGCCGGTTATTTGAATCGAGCTGTGTCGGATCCCAGAGTCCAGAAGTTCACAAATATCGGCTAACGATCGTGATTTGCAATCTACAAGTTCGGTCAAAGGTGTAAACATGAAAGAAAGCTAAACAAACATTACTACTGCCCCCCATTGTTTGGACATAATGTTGCCTTAATGAATATTCCGATTCAAGTCCCATGAGCGCGTAGAAAGTGCAATGTTTTTCCCATCGCTCAGTCAGTACGCGTGAGAGCGTACCGTGGGTGACACTCACTAACCTTGATTGAGTGAGAAATGAACACTCATTCAGTGCGCTTTTTGCCAAGAATGTGTAGACACAGAAAGTAATCGAGCTTGAATCTACAATGATTTACTGACTTTAGTCAGTGTGTGCGAATGTCTAAAGTTTAATCGATGCCTAAAGATCCAGATGAGCATCTGAAAGGGTAATGGCATTGCCATCCTGCCTGGATTGGCATCAAGCTTTCCGCTATAAGCATCTATCTTTATCTATCTATTCCATTATAAGCATAATTATTTTCTGTAAGAATGGAACTGTTCAAAAAGGCTTCAGTTGATCTTCTGTGTTCATCTTGAAAGTGCCTTTTGCGTGGAAAAACCTTGTAGCTATTATTGTTTTGACACGTTTTGTCTCAGCCACCGCCCGACAGGGACCTTCCTCACAATACCTAATTAACCGTGATAAAAACTGCTTTATGGCTCACATAAAGCTCCGTAAAACTCTCAAACAATGGGAAATTATCATAAAATTCTTTCGAGTAATGCGCCATGACAGATCGACATTGTGTACTTGTCATCTGTATTGAGTTGTTAAGAGCGGCAGATGTACCTTCTTATTGAATACAATGTTTGTAGGTAGACACTTTCAGTTCAGTCGAAAAGAAATCTTGAATCTCGTGTGTTTGTCACTGACGTGGCTTGTGCTCTTGTGAATGTAGAAATATCGATTGATAGATCGCGTCTTCATTACAGTGATAAGAACGTTGATGAGATTGTCCTGGACGATAAAGCAAACGTGATATCAACATAGAAAAATCACGTTTAAAATAACATCGTTATTTGTCGGTTAGGTAAATTTCCAAAAGGCAAGTCTTACAAAATTAATTGCATTGCGTCAAGTTTCCAATTTTGACAGTCGACCATATCGAAAATATCATGCGATATACTGTCAATCAAATGTGTGCGATACTGATTCAGTGTTCTTAGGGATGAAACCAATAGACAGAGACGTTTAACTACTGTATTATTAGTTCCTTGACTATTGCTCTTCTACAATCCAACTATTCATTATCACACCAAACCACACTCACAAGTTCTGTTAAAACTTTAGCCATTCCTTAAAAGTTTCCTGTGTTTTTTTCTTCCAGTCAGGCGGCGGCGTGATCGGAAGCAACGGGCCTCACGCGCCCCTGTCCCCCACCGCAATGCAGAACCCCGTCGTGCATAATGTGAGTTTAGCCTTTTGGGGGAAAGTGTACTTTAATCGTATCTACTGTGGCACACTGCTGGGTAAAGAAAATATCTACTGGGAAATAATATGGTTAGAAAAGACACCTATGATAATGGAATCTTAGATATAGCTGCCATCCTGATACATCTATGACTGTACCGGTCTATGTTGATCAAGAGTGGGGGAGGGAGAGATATGTTACCCATGTAGATATGACGCTCACTAATGCTACGCCAGCAGCCAGGCTAATTTGATAGACTATAGTGGTCCACGCTTATCGCCGAGACGCCCTTTGGAAGTGTGGACAAAATTTGAATCTACGCCCGCCATGTTAGAGCCTCAGTTTATTTATTTTTTGTTGCAATACACCGGTAAAGTATTTTTTTATTAATAAGTAGAGTCACTAGTAGTCTAGTTATGTACGAAGAACAAGGGGTTTTATCCTTTGTACAAAACAGGAAGTATGATTATTCTATTTTGGAATGAGTCGATCAATGGCTTAGCTCTATTTTGGAATGAGTCGAAAAATGGCTTAGCTCGGGTCTTTAGATCATATGAGTCTAATGATTTGATAGATTTATTTCAGAAAAAAGGCAATATTTTAATTAGGTCGATTTACGTAGCAAAAGGAGCTAGTGGGTTGTGGTACACACGACAGCACGTCGACCCTTACTCCCTAGCACTTTACTCGGTTACGTTACGGGCGATTTTACAACAAAAGTGTACAGTCTGACGTGCTGTCGTGTGTACAATGCTGTAAACTTGAAATAATTACCTTCCTAACGCAAATTGCTAGCAGTTATAATGATGTCATATAAGGGACACTCCTAATTAGGAATAACTTCTATTGATAATGAATTATTAATCATCAAGACCTTTACAGTCATAAGTCTATTCATCTCACCATGCTACCCATTACGTCATTCATGCTAATTAAATCATAACGAATATCGCTCGCGTGTTGTTTTTACAGAGTTTTTCATTATGATGTCATAAGCATAAGTGCATCAGCTGAAGTAAGAAGTATAGTAACCATTATTCAAGAGCAGAATAAATATTTGATCTATGTTACATAAGATTACGCAAGTGAAAAAACTGTTAGCGATGCTGTCTAAAAACATAATGTAAGAGTGTGTGATAATGATAATAAATAACAAAAGTTACAATGTGATTGAGTTTAAATGCATAAAACTATGATATACAAAATGTTGTTTTGTAAAATGACACCCGACTCAGGTATGATTATTTACACGATACTGAAGCAAAAAAAAATATTAGAAAGATATTCAGTGAAAAATACCCAAAAATCATTGAATTATGGCCTCCCTTACTCTCGGGCGCCACATCGCGCGCGCGCTTTAAGGCCCCGTATAAGGCTAACTAGCGCCACCAATGTTGAAAAAATCATATCTTCCTTTGGAAGAAGTTTCTGGAAAAATCCTAAGATGAGCCTATGCGCCATGCTTTTCTAGATTTTTAAGTGTAGATACCCTCTTCGAAATTTACTTTTAAGCTAAAAAATTTTCGATAACCGCCAAAAACGGCCGTTTTTGGCGGTTATCGAAAATTTTTTAGCTTAAGACTAGAAATTGAGTTGGGTACCCACACTTAAAAATCTAGAAAAGCATGGCGCATGAGCTCATCTTAGGATTTTGTCAGAAACTTCTTCTGAAGCGAGATATGATTTTTTCAACATTGGTGGCGCTAGTTAGCCTTATACGGACCCTTAAGAAGGCCGGGGTGTCTTATTATAGAACAGGGTCGCGGTTATTATAGAACAAATTAAACAAGGCAAGTTATGAAAAAAAAAATTTTTGAAAAAAAAAAAAGTTTCAAACTTTACTAAAACTACCTTCCCTGAGTCGGTGTCACTGATCAAAACAACACCCTGTATATATATTCGAAAGAAAAACCTATCGATTCATTGCCTACACATACGTACGTCCCCAATAATTAATATTAAATCATCGATTAATGAGCTAACAATCGCGTGTTTTGTTGGTTGACAGAGCGCGATGACGTCATCGGTGCGTGCGCCGGCGCCGGCGGGCCCCGCGCCCACGCCCATGCACGCCTCGCAGACCGCGCCCCCAGGTGAGACACGCTAATTTGGACTTTACGCTTCACCGACTATGGCACAAAGTCATACTTACAGTTGGTGTATGATTTGAGTTTTATAGGTGTGACGATTAAAATTTACAGGTTAAGGTCTCGCTCCTGAAATCTAGCCAGTGTCTCTCCTATAGATAGATTTGAAACTAATATTGTAATCAACTATTTATAAACAACAAACCTTCAAAGGGCGAAATAGCCAAATTGATTGCCAACTTCCGATAGGAGATGGCACTATAATTAGAAGAGGAACAAAGCTATGAATAGGATTTAATTTTAAAAAAGCTGGTCTTAAAATTTAAGCTACCTTTGCAAGGAGTCTTGCCCTTACAATGAGTGGCCGTTTCACTAGATTTTGTATAAAATAATATGATTGTCGAAAAATGGGATCCACGGGATTGAAGTCACCGGCTGTAAGATTCTAAAATGGACCCATTTGAAAAGCCGTATGAGATCACTGCATTTTGCATACTTCCTGTGTTGAATGGCAGGATTGGATCGTTGCATATTGTTGACGACAGGACATTACGGTGATTATTGAATTTGGTACGACTAAGGATAGATCCACTTGATAGACCAAACTGCGCCTCTATTATCTAAAAATTCCACTCAACCTCCGAGCGTCAAAACACTCGAAAATAGCCCTTATTGGAATGAACAATCTTTATTTTGACATTTAAAAACCGTTATTTTTACGGTGGATACTTTAGATAATACAGGGGCTGGTCTTGACTGCTATTCGGATATAGTGTTTACTAAGCTCAGGCAATTCGAAGAAATTTAACCCACCCATAGAGGAATGGCCAGACAGATATTAATTACCGAAAGATCTACCCAGACCTTGATAATTCGGAAGGCAAAGTTTTTTGTTCGAAAGTCCGTTATTGGCTTAATCTTATCCTTAGACAATATTGAGAAACTAATTTCAATATTTTTTTTATTTTGGTTCAATAGTTTGGATTTTACAACGTTTCAAAGATACGGTTTTATGACGTCACGCGACGGTCTGCATACTGTTGGCGGTCATAGGAACAAAACATTTTAGCGCATAAAAACAAAACATCTGGACCAAAATAAAAATTATTTAAATTAGTTTCTCAATATTGTCTAAAGATAAGATTAAGCCAATAACGGACTTTCGAACAAAAAACTTTGCCTTCCGAATTACTATGCAGATCAGAGACTCTTGTACTCAATCCCCGAAGGATCGCAGTTCAAGTCATTGTTATAACTTACAATGATAGTGAAGTTCCTCGCAACACCCCCGAGACAATCACTCTCACTGTTAAGGTTCTGTAGACAAGTGCAGACTGCAGGGCATGGCCTCAAGTTTAAAAAAAAAATGAAGGCCTTTGCATCTACGTAATGAGGTCATTTATACAGCGTCCAGTGGCACATTCGCTCACACTAAAAGAGACCACTCGACGCTGCAGTGCCTGGGACATTGTTTTGGATGGAGTAGGCTTGCCCAGCACCTATACCATCATGACTGCTTAGTCGGCCTAGCCCACAGGAGAGACAAGTCTGTAAAGCAGTTGTAAATTATAGATTCAGAATTTTAAGATTTGTTTTCATTACACGCTTTTATTCAATCCAAATAGTGGCAACGTGGCAAATTTATTGTTCTAGAGCAATGACTTTTGCTACTTGTACACAATGAAAACAGGTTTTCCGTGCAATCTTCATCAAATCACGACGGTTTCACGAGTAAAAAGTCTCGCGCAAGCATGTGATTGCGAGTCATAATATACTCCGGTCAATTTTAGTGGTTTTAAAGCCGAAGGTATTTTGTTGCACTGGTGATTCTGAGCCAAATTACAAAATTTCATTCCAAAACGCGCGATAAAAAAAATCACTTCTCCATAAAAATTGTGTCGATTGGCGATAGCCGTTTGTATTGGGAAGTGGTTTTTATTTTCGCTCGTTTTGAAGTAAAATTTTGGAATTTGGTTCAGAATCACGAGTGCAACTAAATACCTTCGGCTTTAAAACCACTAAAATTGCACGGTGTATTGGTAGGTCTAAAAAAACCTTTCTTGTCTAAGGACTCTCACCTTTAGTAACCCAATCGTTATTCCGCAGCGGTGCAGCCCAAGGGATCGAGCGACGTGCTGGTCAACGCTTCCTGCCAGCAGAGTGCGCCGGCGCAGCGTCTCGCCACTATGACTCATATGCCGTAAGTACACGCTACTCATTTTTCACACTGAAATCGAAGGGACGCGACCATGACGAAGGAATATCTCACAATTGTTATTTAAGTTTAGTTCTTTTTTTTTTGTACCATCCTGACAGCTTAGTCGACCTAGCCCACAGGAAAACTAGGCCTACTCCATCTAAAACAATGTCCCAGGCACTGCAGCGCCGAGTGGTCTCTTCACCCATCTAGTGTGAGTGAAGGTGCCACTGGACTGTATAAATCATCTCATTACGTAGATGCAAAGGCCTTAGTTTTTTTTAAGTTTTTTCTTTTCTTTTTGTACAATTAAGTGTAAGGGTCCACCAAATCTAAACACTCGATTGGACTGGAGCAGTCTACCACCCACAAGTATAAGGAAAAAACTTACCACGAATGCTCCAGAGATTCAAGATGACCACAACCCTCAGAAATGAGGATACCGTTTCTAGGTGGTCCCAAAGATGCTTGGTGTGTGGTGGTTGTAGGATGCTTGGCGCCGATAACATACAAAGACCAATGTGACAAGTCGCAAACCCATTTATTATGATTTACGACTAAGCAAGCTCATGCTAAACAATACAGGTCTTTCAACAAAATTCAGTACCTATCTCAATGATAAATGGGTCTTAACACATGTTCGCATTCAATAAGTAATGAAGCCAAGATAAGCCAAAAAGATAGATTACTTCAGAAGTGTCGTTTAGGCAGATTCTGTCTGCAGCCCAGCAGTAGGACGCAGTGAGGTACAACTTAATTATTGCTGGCATGGCATGTAGCTTTATAATAAAGAAGCTAAACTTCTATACCTTTCCGTTTATGGATAAGGTTAATCGAGTCCGCTTATCAGGATCTGATAATAACCGTATTGATGTTCAATAGCTTATAGTTTTCGTAAAAACCGTGAGGCAAAAACATGGAAAGCGATATCGCTGAGTGTTTCATAGGACCTAGTAAAGTGAAGCTGTGTATACCTCTAACCTTCACTGAGCTTGAGTAAGAATTATTCTTCTTTTCTATCTATGTTCGTAGATCGTAGATGTCGGTTAGCTGAGGCTTAGCCATGTTACTACATTTACGTTTATTCATACAGGAGAATATTTATGAGGTCAAAATAATAATGCCCCGGTTAATTGGCTGGATCGGCTATAAAAGGAGGTTATTTCAATATGTAACACTTATTCACAGTTACAAAAAACTTTTGACTGACTAAAACAGTCATGTTACGACATAAGACAATTATGTAAATGGGCATATTGCTAAATGGATTGTATAGTTTGTACTAAAATGTAAAGTTGCATGTTTATGTTGGCAATATAATAGAGCGTAGGACGCCTTATGCAAAACATGGCGATGCTTTTCGACGATGTTATGATACTCGGCACGGTATCGGGCAAATATGTTTACTTTATTTATGGTTGGTGTTATTGAAATGAACCATTCAACGTTCGTTGAAGTCATGACTAATTAAGTAGCTGTTATAATAATTGGTAGTCACCGTATGTATCTTGATTTGATACATTAGAGAGTTTGTAAATCTATCAAAGTTGAGACATGTTTTCGTTTAAGATAATGAAGAGAATAGCGTTGAAAATTATAGTCAGAAATCCGAATACAAACTGTCTTCGAAAAATTATCTACTTATCAATTTAGCTTTAGTTTCTTGTAAATATCTTATTGGGCAGGCAAACCTTTGCTAAGCCTGCTCCTGAAAATAGTGTATTCTGAAAAATTATTTTGACTTTGTGTAGTGAAATAAAACAAGATGGCGCTAGTCGGTAGCGGGATAAAAACGTTAGTCATGGTGTCGAGTCCCCTGTGCTAGAACCGAAATTCAAGCCCACCTCCAACACAAATTGAAATTGACCTCCAAATTGAACCTGTCCGTTCAACTTCCAGATGGCACCACGGGGCGATATCGCGTGAGCGCGCCGAGGCTCTCCTCTCTGGCTCGTCAGACGGCGTCTTCCTAGTTCGAGAGAGCACCAACTTCCCAGGAGATCACACGCTGTGTGTGCGGTACAGAGGGCGGGTCGAGCATTATCGGTGAGTGGAAGAGACTGTATATTGTGGACAAGACTGTCTTTTGTGGTCAAGATATACGGTGCCTATATTGAAGTCGGCAGTGGCGGATCCAGGATTTTGGTTTGGCCCCCCCAAATGAGCTTGAACCCAATGAGCGTAGGTTTTCAAGATAAAAAAGCATACAACATTCTGTTTTATAGACGGTCTCAGATGAAAGACCACACGCTTTGTGTGCGGTACAGAGGGCGGGTCGAGCATTACAGGTGAGACGGGTTTTCCGCACTTAAACTATAGATTGCTTGCTACGGGCCTTATTGGTTAATCTTTCTGGCGTAGATCGCGGTAGAAAGACGCACTGGCCATCATGCGTGATGTTTACGGCTGACATCGTTTCTTTCACGACTCGATATGGGTCGACAATATTGTGAAAACAACGGAAAGAGAATGGACAAGATCAGCTTCTGACTGAGGTGTTGACATGAAAAGTGTTAAGTAAATCACACTTCTATCTGACATTTATTTCACGAATGCCTAGCGCGAGGAAAGGAGCTAAAAGGAGGAGGCCTATGCCCATTGCTCAGCAGTGGGCTTCATTTACCCATGAGCTGGATAGAAAGAGACTGACGGTCGCTGCCGGTTTCTGAATTGAGAAATTCACTAAGCAAATACTCGTGCGTAAGTATCGTCCTGTCTCTGCAGATTTCTAACAAAAGAGCGTGTAAGAACGATACTTCAATTCTCTCGAAGGCGGAGTAATCAGTATACTCTATCTTTGCTTGGCAAAATACTAGGTTATTGACATAATAATATAGAAGTTATTTATGCATTCATTTTGTTGACAGAGTCAAATGGGCGACGGCGGCCGGCAGCCAGTCGCAGCGTCTCACCATCGATGATGAAGAGTTCTTCGACAACATGACCGACCTAATACATGTAAGTTTCGACCAAATCGTCTCCTGAGGATCGTGACTATATACAGTAGTTCTCCTCTCACTGCGATCATGGGATGCGTGCTGGATGGATCCTCCTGGCTACCTTTCGCCTGTCTGCCTTCTAACCACCCCAAAATAATCTGATTTTACATACTATGATGTGTGGACCGCATAATATGCCGAAAAAGCTAAGGGCCCTCTGCCGACAGACTGTTGACAGTAGCTTCATTATATTGAGCTCGTTCAGAATGGAGATATAGGTTCTGAAGACTGTCCAAGTGTCCACGGGATAACATCTGCCACAAATCTTTAACTTTTGTATATTGTTTTACAGCACTACCTACAAGACGCGGACGGCCTTTGCACGCAACTGGTCCGGTGTCTGCCCAAAGCTAATGCCAACGGCGCGAGCAACAATGGCCCTCTGCAGCCGCCCTACCCACCGCATCCACAGGTGAATATACAGATAGATCTTATTTTTATCGTGACAAGATTTGGTATACTTGGCGTCCACGACTGCTCGCTTAGCATGAAGATAGTAACAACGTCGATAACATGTAAGATTCTGAACTTTTCAGTCTGCGGCTGATGATCAATCTTTTCAACTGCCCATAGTAAGACCGACAGTATTTTATTGCATTCTTTAGTTCGATAAAAAAATTGGCTCTGCGCATTTGATGCTCTTCGAACTAAAAGTCTTGTGAAGTCTTTGCGCAGTGGTTTACGGTTTGTCCGAAACTTGAAAATTTAATTTGGTATAATCAAAGTTTAGTGATGCTACCTGCTTCGTCTATGACGCGATCTGTTAAGCGTCACTGTCCAACCTCATAATTTGGTACTAAAACGAACGAATACATAAATAATCTCAAAGTGTACGATCAAAGATATACCATTACTATCTTTGTCCACAGCAACCCCCACCTTACCCTCCCACGCCGAGCGTCACAACTAACGCAATGCAAGGCTCCGCCCTTGGAGGCTTTCAGCCTGTGCCCCAACACACGTACGGACAACAGGGCTTCCCTCCCGCCTCCACCGACCAGACCGACGCGGCGCCGCACAAGTTTGTCGACGCACGTGAGTAATGAACCTTAATAGTGTTATCATAAGTGTCATTACGCGATGCAAAGCTCCGCCCTTGGAGGCTTTCAGTCAGTGCCACTACACAGAATGGACAATAGGGCTTTCCTCTCGCCACGACCAACCAGACCGACGCGGCGCAAGTTAGTTGACGCGCGTGAGTGTTGATGATGCTTAAACGGACAAACGTACGAAAAGAGAGTAGCATCTGGTTTTGAAACGATTGCGAGCTATTTTCAGCGCAGCTGCGTTCCAACATAATACTGTTCCATAACTGTCGGATATCGATCCAGAACACATTTCTTCAATAAATGTAGGGCATGTTCACTGTAGATTTGCGTGCAGTCCAGTCGCACTTCCACTCACACACACTAGCTAGATGGTTCAAGTGACCACCCAGATATTTTTAGATAACGTAGTCTTGGCCAGCTCTTTTGGCTTAGTTGGGCTAGTCCACAAGAAGACCTCGCATCGGAGCATTACGCAGCCGACTGAGCACCTATACCATCCTGACAGCTTAGTCGGCCTAGCCCACTGGTCACCGTGGAAGAAACCCGCGGCTTAGTTGGCTTCTACGAGTATACTAAACGATGTTTCTAAGATGTTTAACCCCCAATTTGACCCTTCCAGGCTGGATAATAGCGGAGCGCGACCTTGAGATCCGGGAGAACATCGGCAAGGGCGAGTTTGGTGACGTCATGCTGGGCATCCTCAACGGAACGCAGAAGGTCGCCGTCAAGATCCTTAAGGATCGAGAGGCGGCCAGCAAGTTCCGAGCGGAGGCTAGTGTTATGGCGTAAGTACACATCTGCGCCTCTATTCTCTAAGAAATCCACTCAACCTTTGAGCGTCAAAACCAAGATAAAACTAGATAGTAGGCACGTACTATAACTCTGAAATGTGTCTGGAAGTTTTAATATTGATTTAACGGTTTCGGTTGTGTCTGGAAAAAAGGTTGACATTCGTATTTTTCTATTTCTGCTACCATTTGTTTCTGTGGGAACAAGTTTTTATTGTGATTTTATACGTAATGCGGATTCAATGGGATTTAGTTCGGTGGTCAAAACACTCGAAAATAGCCCTTATTGAAATGAACAATCTTTTTTTTTACATTTAAAAACGGTTATTTTTACAGTAAATATTTTATACAATACAGGGGCTGTTTATGAACTTTAGACTTTCATCATCATCATCACCACATGTGCCCTATGTTGGGTAAAAGCCTTTTCTTCCTCGCGCCAACTCTCTCGCCATCGGCATCCATGGACCCTTCGCCGTAAGGGCGATGTCGTCCGACCATCGGGCTGCTGGTCTTCCCACTGATCGCTGGCCAGTTCTCGGCCGCCACTCTCTGTTACGTGCACACATTTTTCTTTATTGAAATACATAGTTATGATAGTTTATAGTATAAATACGGGAGTAAATCAGCAAAAGAGAGTCTGACTCCATTCTGAGGATCCTCAATGTTGCTCCTATGTTTATTTGTTCAGTCTTCTAGCCTCTTCTATTTTAAAATTATAAATCGCTCTTTCCCAGATCCCTAAAGCACGACAACCTGGTCAGACTCCTCGGCTTAGTGTTCAGTTCTAACGGCAGTACGTGCATAGTAACAGAACATTGCGCACAAGGATCTCTGTTGGACTACCTCCGCAGTCGCGGACGGCATTACGTGACGCAGCGCGACCAGATCAACTTTGCATTGTGAGTACACGTAAATACGGTTCAGTTTGCATTGTGAGCACATAGACAATATACGGTTCAATTGCATTGTGAGCACATAGACATACGGTTCAGTTTGCATTGTGAGCACATGGACATACAGCTCAGTTTTGGGGTGAAGTACTGCTTCTGATTGGTTGCAAACAAAGTAGGTGGTGCATGTTTTTGACAGTTACGATTGTTTTTTTTTTCTTTTTCTCTATCGGTCTTTAACCTCATGTAAAGAGGAAGATGTGGCATCTGCTACAAAAACCTGTCAAAATGCATAGACAAGTGCGACCTACAACGCATGAAGACGGTTCGATTCATATAAAATCTCATATGAGCGACCAACGCGTCACATCGATATAGGCTGTAGAACGGTCGGCCACAGTCACAGATACCCCATGGCAGCTCTTACCGCGCGCGGCATAAGGGCGCCAATCGAACAAAAAGGGGTATCCTAGAGTGAGGCCGACTGTACATCTACTACCACCGGTGTAGAGGCATATTTTGGCATAAGTAACTTTACCACTGGTGCCCGTGCTTACTATCCTGACCCCTACGACGCTACGGATCACCACAAAACCGAGAACCTTTCACCAACCATTTCCCTTTCTTTCCAGCGACGCGTGCTGCGGCATGGAGTACCTGGAGCGACAGCGCGTGGTGCACCGCGACCTCGCCGCGCGTAACGTGCTCATCTCACAGGAGGGCACGGCCAAGGTCGCCGACTTCGGCCTGGCTAGGAACGACGCTATCGTCGACGACCCGGCGGACGCGCTGCGCGTGCAGGCCAAGCTGCCGATCAAGTGGACCGCGCCCGAGGCGCTCAAGTACAATGTGAGTGTCTTACTTCTCTCGAGGGAATGCGTTATACAGACAAAGAGGCATAATATGCCTTCTGCTTCTGACTGCGTACATACATCACGTCGACGAAACGGTATTACTAACAGCGGTCCAGCATAGTCGAGGCCTGTATGACAAAAAGGCTTTGCCTCCTGAATCCTAACGCAAGGCAATGCAGCGATATCAGGAAAATATTTTTTCGGATTCGTGCGAAAACAAACGTTGCGTTGCGTTGCGTTTGCGCACAATATTTCCCAAAAGCCCGTCAAATAGATCGCACTGGGGGTCGACTCCAGGAGTCAGAGCTGGAGTGAAAAGAGACGTTGTCTATGTGGCTGCACATCGGCACGAAACATCTGCATCTTCCGCCTGTATCAGCCTGTACGTCGGCCTGGCGAGGACCGACGCTATTGTTGACGACCCGGCAGACGCGCTGCGCGTGCAGGCCAAGCTGCCGATCAAGTGGACCGCGCCCGAGGCGCTCAAGTACAATGTGAGTGTCTTACTTCTTCTCTCGAGGGAATGCGTCGTACAAACAAGGAGGCATAAATATGCCTTCAGACTGCATACACCACGTCGACGGCGAAACGGTATTACTGACAGCGGACCAGCATAGTCAAGGCCTGTATGACAAAAAGCCTTTGCCTCTTGAACCCTAACGCCAGGCAATGCCGCCATCTGTGGAAAATATTTTTTTTGGATTCATGCTAAAACAATGGTTGCATAGGACGCGTTTACGCACAATATTTCCCAAAAGCCTGCCAAATAGATCGCACTAGGGGTCGATTACAGGAGATCTAGCCAGCTGCACCGGCGTCAGAGCTGGAGTGAAAAGAGACGTTGTCTATGTGGCTGCACACCGGCACGAAACATCTGCATCTTTCGGCTGTATCAGTTACGTCGGCCTGGCGAGGACCGACGCTATTGTTGACGACCCGGCAGACGCGCTGCGCGTGCAGGCCAAGCTGCCAATCAAGTGGACCGCGCCCGAGGCGCTCAAATACAATGTCTGTATGTCTTAACTAAATAGCTTCTTCGTTACCCTTGGTGCTCCCAAAATCGCGTCAAATGGATCGCGCTGAAGGTCGACTCCTCGAGACCTTTCCAGCTGCACCGTGGCGTATCAGAGCAGGCCAAAGCTGCCCATCAAATGAATCCGAGGCGCTCGATGTGAGTGCTTGACCTTATTTTTGTTTAGAGGCGAAAGCATGCTCGCGCCGCGTGGCCTCTTTCCCCTCCTTGTGCGTTTGACCGCAGTAGTCTGTTTTGTGTTGCGTGGGACCAGAGATTACGTGCTACTATGTTCTGCTATGGTCGCTATGGAGGGTGAAGGGCCAAGGTCGC
Organism: Zelleria hepariella; assembly: GCA_949319315.1. Lineage (NCBI taxonomy): Eukaryota > Metazoa > Arthropoda > Insecta > Lepidoptera > Yponomeutidae > Zelleria > Zelleria hepariella. The sequence continues at coordinate 10,972,265 of OX439393.1, forward strand.
TGACTACGGCCTGGCGAGGACGCGCTGCGTCTGCAGGCCAAGCTGCCGATCAAGTGGACCGCGCCCGAGGCGCTCAAGTACAATGTGAGTGTCTTACTTCTTCTCTCGAGGGAATGCGTCGTACAAACAAGGAGGCATAAATATGCCTTCAGACTGCATACACCACGTCGTCGGCGAAACGGTATTACTGACAGCGGACCAGCATAGTCAAGGCCTGTATGACAAAAAGGCTTTGCCTCCTGAATCCTAACGCCAGGCAATGCCGCCATCTAAGGAAAATATTTTTTCGGATTCATGCGAAAACAATGGTTGCATAGGACGCGTTTACGCACAATATTTCCCAAAAGCCCGTCAAATAGATCGCACTGGGGATCGACTCCAGGAGTCAGAAGGGGTCGATTTCAGGAGATCTAGCCAGCTGCACCGGCGTCAGAGCTGGGGTGAAAAGAGACGTTGTCTATGTGGCTGAACATCGGCACGAAACATCTGCATCTTCCGGCTGTGTCAGTTACGTCGGCCTGGCGAGGACCGACGCTATTGTTGACGACCCGGCAGACGCGCTGCGCGTGCAGGCCAAGCTGCCAATCAAGTGGACCGCGCCCGAGGCGCTCAAATACAATGTGAGTGTCTTAACTAAATAGCTTCTTCGTTACCCTTGGTGCTCCCAAAATCGCGTCAAATGGATCGCGCTGAAGGTCGACTCGAGACCTTTCCAGCTGCACCGTGGCGTATCAGAGCAGGCCAAAGCTGCCCATCAAATGAATCCGAGGCGCTCGATGTGAGTGCTTGACCTTATTTTTGTTTAGAGGCGAAAGCATGCTCGCGCCGCGTGGCCTCTTTCCCCTCCTTGTGCGTTTGACCGCAGTAGTCTGTTTTGTGTTGCGTGGGACCAGAGATTACGTGCTACTATGTTTTGCTATGGTCACTAAGGAGGGTGAAGGGCCAAGGTCGCTGACTACGGCCTGGCGAGGACGCGCTGCGTCTGCAGGCCAAGCTGCCGATCAAGTGGACCGCGCCCGAGGCGCTCAAGTACAATGTGAGTGTCTTACTTATTCTCTCGAGGGAATGCGTCAGACAAACAAAGAGGTATAAAGATGCCTTCTGACTGCGTACACCACGTCGACGAAACGGTATTACTGACAGCGGTCCAGCATAGTCAAGGCCTGTATGACAAAAAGCCTTTGCCTCCTGAACCCTAACACCAGGCCTTTCGGAAGTATAATTATCTTCAGCCTGACTAGGGATGAGGCCTTTGTCGACCCGGCCCCGAAGTGCTCAAGTAAAATGTGAGTGATAGTTTAACTGTGGGTTCAATACTTCGGTCAGGCCAAACGTGATGATAATCTTCAATCATAAGCGCGCGGGTTGCTAATTCGCGCAAATTTAAGGACGTTTGGGAACGAATCCAGTGCAAAAAAAACAACTATCCTTCTCGGTAAACCCGCGACGGGGCCAGCAAAATTCAGCAGCAGGCAATAAGATTTTTCTAAGCAACGGTTTCTATTTGTTTCAGAAATTTTCGAATAAGTCTGACATGTGGAGCTTCGGTATTCTCCTCTGGGAGATCTATTCGTTTGGAAGGGTGCCATATCCTAGAATCGTAAGTAACATTCATTACTTCAATCAGTGAAATTAGTTAAGCAGTAAGTAAGTATAACTATTCGATTAAAATTTTAAAATACCCCGACATTTTAGCTTCAAATTAGTATATCTCATAAACGGCTGAACCGATTTTGTAAAACCATAAAGAACACTCGCTAGAAAACCTGCTTTCAAATTAAAAAACAAAACAGCATCCAAATCGGTTCACCCGTTTAAGAGCTACGGTGCCACAGACAGACCCACACATAGCGGTACACCCCTCTTTTTGGTTGGGGGTTAGAAAACAGCTCAAATAAAGTAAAAAACCCTCCCCTTCCGCAGCCCCTAGCCGAGGTGGTCCGACACGTGGAGCGCGGCTACCGCATGGAGGCGCCCGAGGGCTGTCCGGCCGGACCCTACGAGCTGATGCGCGCCGCCTGGCACGCCGAGCCCAACCTGCGGCCGTCCTTCGCCGCCGCGCGACCGCGCCTCGCCGCCATACGCGACGCGACCCCGCCGCCGCCGCATCTGCCGGTCTGTATATCACTACTGTAACACACCAGCCACACTACTGTAGCCCGGGGGCTGTCCGGCCGGACCCTACGAGCTGATGCGCGCCGCCTGGCACGCCGAGCCCAACCTGCGGCCGTCCTTCGCCGCCGCGCGACCGCGCCTCGCCGCCATACGCGACGCGACCCCGCCGCCGCCGCATCTGCCGGTCTGTATACCGCTACTGTAACACACACCTACAGTCCGTCTATTTTCCTCGAGCCTGTTTTTTGCTGGCGAACTTACTATTTTGGTATTTTATAGTGCAGTGGTCCGACTTTGGGCACGACTCTGACACGACTAGTTCGATCAACATTTAGTAGGGATGAGTCTGTCTCGTTACGCAGTACATATTTTTGCTTCGCTGTAAGCAAGGCTGTAAGCCTCTCACTCAGCATTAGATATTCATTGGAAAAAAAATAGGTAAAAAAACTTTTTAAGTTAAACGGTTTTATGTTAAACATACATTGCAATGTTTAAGATAAATGTACTAAAAACCAAAAAATAATAAAATAGATACAGTCGTGGGAATTATAAACATATGCATAGACTAGACTAAAATAAAACCGTGGGGCACGTCAATTGTCTACAATCGTTGATTAAAATGTTTGTTTTGTAATGTTACACTATAATTAGACAGTTGACGTGCCCCACGGTTTTATTTTAGTCTAGTCTATGCATATGTTTATAATTCCCACGACTGTATCTATTTTATTATTTTTTGGTTTTTAGTACATTTATCTTAAACATTGCAATGTATGTTTAACATAAAACCGTTTAACTTAAAAAGTTTTTTTACCTATTTTTATTTTCTAGTTTTTAGTTTTTATTTCGCATTCTGTTTAATTCATATAGTACATTGTATTATACTGGTTGAGCACTTTCATTTGATACCCATATTGATGGGATCGATAAAACCTACGTTATCCGCCATTTTGTAGCGGCCGCCATCTTGTATTTCAATTTTTTATAGTATATTGTATTCTGCTTGTTGAGCCCTTTCATTTGATACCCATATTGATGGGATTGATAAAACCTACGTTATCCGCCATTTTGTAGCGGCCACCATCTTGGATTTCAATTTTTTATAGTATTTTGTATTCTGCTTGTTGAGCCCTTTCATTTGATACCCATATTGATGGGATTAATAAAACATAAATTATCCGCCATTTTGTAGCGGCGGCCATCTTGAATTTATAATGATAATGAATAAACATAATTGTATTGTCACCAAAATCCAAAGTGTATACAAAATTTCAGATTAATCGGTTGACAGGAAGAGGGTGAAATTTGAATTACTAAATTTGACCCAAGAAAGAATAAAGAATAAATAAAACAAACGGGGTGAGCTAAATAAAACCGTTTAAAAAACATACATCTAACAACCATCTTTTTCTATTGTTGCAGTGAGCATCTTACGGAATGACAAACTCTTTTAAGTGTACAGTTTACGCAAAGATAGTTAATGTGCTGTGAAGGTTGCAAACTTTATTTTATATATTAATATATGGTGTAAGTATAACTAAATTATTTTGATATGTTTAAAGACACTTCCTCATCTAAGAATTAACTCTATTGTAGATTAGATTACTTGTGTGTAAACTGGTGTGTTATGCAAAAACTTGCTGAATATTTAGTGTATTTACAGCTCGGGGAGATTTGATTTACTGATACAAAATACACGAAAAATGCTATTTTCGCATTTCCATTGAAAGTCGCCTGTGGTGCCAATGATAAAAGTTGCATTGAAAACTTACTTTTTTTTTCCAGTGTCTGATTAGTTCAGTATCACCAGTAGAACAGTAGAATTCCCTTTCTGTAAAGGCACTAAAAATCCAACATGCTAGAGTGATTTATGTCTGATGTAAGTGTAAAATACATACTTGATATATTTTAATAATTGTGAGGGCCTAACATAAAACGAATTATAATTGCACATTTCTGGTAAAGATTCCACCCAACGCGCCGCGGCGCCGCGGAGTCGTCGCGGCAATACTGTCTAGTCAAAGTAAATTCGTAATAGTATTTTGTATCATATTACTTTCACGTTTTCAACTAAAGTATTTTAATTAAAACTATAAGGTGACTGATTATATGAAACAATTTTATGAAACTATTCTTTATGTATAAACACCGCATAGATTAAATGATTGTGTTCAAATTATTAGAAAAATGCAAAGATATCGAAAAAAAACCTATTCAAAATGTGCTATATGCGGTTATGCCCAGTGATTTCTTTTCAAAATTCCATTATATGGTAGCTAACTATGTGTAAATTAATTCACAGCAGTGAATGTACTCTGCACCTTGATATTTATTGAAGCTTTAAACACAACATGAAATATATGGATTTAACTAAAAATAAATATCTAGCCTAAGTTAATAATGATTTTATTCATAGAAATCCAAGCATCAAGGCTGACAAAGCGTAGGATACCTTCAGTGCATTTCTAGCTATGTGTCTAATTTTACTAGATTATTTGCTAAATTGCTGATGTTTGTAAAATATAAAATATGTACTTAGAAGTAATAAAGAAAAAGTTGCATAAGCCAACTTTGAGGTTGTGCTAAATTAAAATATTTTAGAATGTTTAAAGGACATTTGTTCATTTTAAGTTAAATGTCTATGAAGTCTCTTTAAAATTAAGTACATAACTAATTTCAATGTGTTTGTGCGTCAGATAGGATCTAAAAGATGAATCTCAATGTATTCGTTAAATGGTTTTCTAAATTCCTTTTTTTTACCAACTGCATCATAAATCTGATTGAGCCAGTCTCATGGTAACACGCAAGTTACGTTATTCTTTTCTTCCTAACTTTATCAATGTGCTAGAATGGGAGTGGGAGAAATAAGTAACGTTACACGGTTATAACTTTACTGTAGCCCACTGTGCTAACGCTCTCTGAGTTTCTTTTAATAGCCTTTCCGGAAACGTTGGTAGCTCTAAATTCAGTGTGAGTGTCAAACTTGTAAAATGCGTTGTTCGAAAACAACGTGTTATGCGTGCTTTTATTGGAAACTTTGAAGACGACATATTTTCTTAGGTATTTTCCACAGTATTTTTATGTAGCGTTTATAAGTTTCGCCCCTGCGCCTCGATATTTTTTACAAACACGATTATTAGATGAGCTCTACCTCATTCTTTTTTTTTTCATCTAGAGCGAGACAGACCGAATTTTTTTCGTGTTCTTAAACTTGTAGTGCCAACGTTTCAGCGAAGAGAGTTGATTTATTTGATATAGTATTCGCGTCAGCACGCCATGACACGAATACATTTAAAACTGTCCATTCATTTTGAACTTATTCTTATGCAATACTAGTATTTAAGTGTTACATTGTTTTATATACGATTTATTTATAAATTGCTTGAAATTGGTGAATAATGATGTAGAAAATTAAATAGTAGACAGAATGTCGTGGTGCATTTTGCTATAGGTATTCTAATCTACCAAAGCATGTTTCGAAAGAAAATGTCAACTATTGCGTGCTGTTTCACAATGTAGGTCTTCCTTATTTTGATAATTATTTTTTATTTGATTGTAAACGCAATATGGTGTAACTAGACCTCTCCGAGGACTGAAGTTAGCAGCTGTAGCAGTGTGTTTAAGAAATATGAGAGAACAGAAATCTCAAGTTGTTTTGTTTATTACTTTACTATTATTTTAATACAAACTTTCATTGTAAATACATTATTGTTAAGGTATAAAGTGTATCATAACAAGAAATATAAATTGACACAACAGTATGCTGTTTTGTTCACTCTACTTCACTGTTACAAGAGCAGGAGTCCCCCAGGGCTTCGTACTTGCAGCGGCCGGGGCGGCACGATCAGAAGTAGGAGCTGCCGTCAGAACTCTGTAAAAAACTCATCCGAGAATCGGGCTCTATCACCGCGATACTTTGTTCAACTGTCTCTACGGCCTTCCGAGTTACGTTGCATTTGTTTTTGCAAGTTTTATCACACGGCGCCTTATCGGAATCACTACCACAACCGCATTTGTTTTTATTCTGAGGTTTTGATCTTTCTGTTCCTTTGTTGCCCACATTTTCGTAATCCAAGAACTTGTCAAGTACTATCTCCATGCTCTTAATAATATCTACAGGCAATAATTCTTCCAAAGTTATACCGCTCTTGCAAGTTTTGTCACACGCATATTTGTTGGAATCTCTTTCGCACCCGCATTTAAATTTATTCTGCTTTGATTTTTCTTTCTCGGTTCCGTTTTGACTTATTGTTTTAAAGTCAGTATCATCCGATTCTATCTCCATGCCTTCAACTATATCTACAGCCACTAGATGTTCCAAAATTGCATTGTTTTTGCAAGCTTTATCACACGTCTTCCCATTCGTATCCCGTTTGCATCCACATTTAAACTCATTTTCCTTCGTGTTTCCTTCTGTGCCACATTTACATTCATGTGTCTTTTCATTGTCGTTATATTCGACGCATTTGCAATCGGATTGCTTTTTGTGATCTATTACTTCTTTCAAGCTGCTTTTGTATTTGCATTGTTCATCGCAGTTAATTTCATCTTTTCCTTCCCGGTCGCACCCGCAGACGTAACGTGCTCGTTTCTTTTTGTCACCGTCGGCACTCTGGACCGATTTTAACTTCTTCAGATTACTCAGTTTTTTTTCTAGGCAAATTCTGCTTTTACAGTGCTGGTCACACTTTGCTGGATGTCTGCCGCAGCCGCATTGGCATGGATTTTCTTTTGGGTCTAAGTGGCATTTACAGACTAATTCCTTTTGGTTCTCGTTACATTTGCAATCACTGCCTAACTCCTGGGTTTTCTTTTCCTTCTCGTTACAAGTGCAATCTAATTCCATACCATTCTTCTCTGTAACTTTGTCACGTTTGCAATCTTTTGCCTTTTGTGTGTTATTTTCGTTACATGTACAATGGCTGCCGTTTTGTTTCTGACTTCCTATTGTATCTCGTTTGCTACACTGACAGTCCAATACCTTTTGTTTGCAAATGCAACGAATACATGTATCACATCCACAATGCTGCCTTGCTAAAGGAATGCTGGACGTTGTGGGGGTCGGATTGTATGAGCTGCTTTTCTCGCTCTTATCGTGTAAGCTTTTCGATCCCCTGTCGAAAATGACGCTAACAGTCGAGGAACTTCGGGTCTCCTTTGACTTGCTCTTCTTGGAGTCACTTCGCTCGTCTTTCTTCTTGCGTTTGAGGCATATTTTGGATAAAATGCGTTTTAGAGAAATGCCACTTGATTTTGTTTTAACCGGGTTCTTACTTTCAGTTTCGACGCTGCTACTAGATTTTGTTGATTCAACCCTTGGTTTTTTCTTTTGGTTACAGCTGCTTGGTGTACAAGTTGAGTCACTTATGCTTGTGTCGCTTTGTTTCTTCTTTTTGCATTTAATTTTGTCGAGTAGAGATTTTGATGAACTATTAGTCCTTACCCTTTTCTGTTTTTTGCTTGAGGCACTTTTGGCCTGTTTCTTCCGTTTGTTTTTACTCGAGCAGAGACACAACCCTGACCCTGACGAGGAGCTTTCATTTGGTTTGAGCACCTGTTTCTTGCGCTTGGTGCCTCTTCGCATACATTCGCACTTGCTACAGCAACTAGTCACACTCAAATCGTCTCGTTTCTTCCTAGATTTATTTTTGTTTCGTAGATACCCGCCTGAAGAACAACTACATAATAATGTGCTGGAAGTCATCCGCACCCTTTTGCGTTTAGTTGCTTTAGTGTTTGTGTCCTTTTTCTTCTTCCTCTTGCGCCAGCTGAAGCATGATCCTGAAGAACTTGGACATGGACTGGGTTTTTTCTTTCTCTTGTTGAGCTTGGTTGTTTGTTGATCGACGCACATACATTCGCCGGGGGGCTCGACATTTGGTCTCTCTTGACAGACAACTGGGTCTGGGGGTGGAGGATTTGCTAATACCGGCGCTAACGGGCTGGCCACTGGTGCCACACAAGGCACGGGCACCGATGGAATCCATTCACATGGGGCGGGAACAGGTGGAATCCACTCGCAAGTTCTCAAATTCGGGTAGAAATAGTGCAGGTCTGAAGTTGAGGTGAAACCGTCATTGTGGAACTGTCGACAATGCAATCTCAGCTTTATTTACATGCTGCTAAGGTTCTAATCTAACGTGGGTGGTCTAGCATCTCAGGAATCCTTTTAAGTACACTGGCTGTCCGCAGGGACACTGATTCAAGTCACTTGACGAAGTTCCGATTTCTCTAAAAGTCTGTCGACAAGGTTTTTAAGGTAATTTATATGTGAGTCAAAATATACAAGTAATACCTACCTAAGTAAACTAGACACCTACCTTGAATTGGTAACTTGGTGTAGCATTAACATCGGACATAAAGTTAGGCTGGTTTTGTGGTATTGCTGGATATCTCCTTGGACCTTGTTGGTTTATTAGCGTCGCAGCTATTCTGGAAACAAAATAATATGCTTTATAAAGAATCTCTTGTCAACTAGCTTGATGCATTTATACCCACCTGTGATGGGATAGAAACTGGGGGAGGAGAGCAATACTATTAGTGAACTGTATGCGTTAAGTGCCGGTAGTTTACCTATTAGTGCCTCCGACAGCGTAGAACAAAGGAGTCAGAAAGACTTACCACTTCCGAGAGCCAAGATGGTCAGCGTATCGCGGGCAGGAGTCGCTTCTAGCTCCTCGACCGATTCCACAAACCGCCCACCGTGAGTACCTGACCTGACGGCGCGGCGAGTGAGCTGGTAGGTACGTCCACCAGCTTCCTTCAGCACTCCAATTTGGTAGGGCCTTGCCTATCAACAAAATGTAAGTGACAAAACTAAACACTATTATTAATTAACTTACGGATTAGAAACGCTCTTGATAAGCCACGCCCCGCACGGGTTTATGCAAGGAGGGTTCATGCTTCTGAATCCGCAGGGGTAAGCCAAGACTGGTACGAAGTAGAACTGAATACTGCCATCAAAGTTTACTATGGAGATCACTTCACCTTCGCCTGTTATCTCTGGTACTGGATTGCATGGTGGAGGAGCTGGAATCATAGGTTAATTGTAATAGGGGTGATATTCGTTTAATTCACGTAGGTACAGTCGGCGACTCGCTAGGACCCCTTTTGGTTCGATTCACGCCCTTATGTCGCGCGTGGCAAGAGCTGCCATGGTGGGCCCATGGGGTATTGGGTGTGGCTGACTATCATTGGACATTGTGTGGGTAAACTTACGAGGAATGAATCCGTTGAATTGTCCATAGTTCCACTGTGGGTAGGGGCCGCACTGATTGAACTGCATGATGGAAGTCTTTAGATTGGAGTTAGATGTCTATTGCGTGGGTGCGGTGAGGTGTTCAAGTGTACTGGGCATGTTTTAATACTTTTAACAAATAATCTCCAGATTAAAACTTGAATTTGCCATATTGGGTGATAATTCTTTAGTTTTTGGAGGATTGGCTTGTAGGGTGGAGTTTATTTACACGGTAATGCTGTTGTCGACTTCATAGTTCATGTTTCTGCATGATTTGTTGTGAATTTGTGATAAAATATGCTATGCTGTCCTTTCTGACAAATTAGTTTTTTTAATTATATTTGGTTGACTTAAAGAAGTTAGAAGAATGGAGGCCTAACCATGACCAAATATTATTTTGTCATTGCTGCCGATCGCTGCGCAGAGCCATTCCAAGAGCTGCCTAGTAAAGAATAGGGTAGTTCATATCTAGGGCCCCATTGACGATGCGTCCATCACTCCAAATTCCAAAATCCGCTCGTCAGTGTGGAAAACGGCATCAATTTTTTATGGGGCATGTGTCGATTGGACGCCGTCCGCCAGGGGTTCACTACGCCTTGCCGAAACACGTTTCACCTAGTTACACTTCACCTATGACGCAGGACGCATTCCATTTGGAAGCATCGTCAATCGAAAGAGTCACACGTTGCGCTCCCAGAAACGCGCCAACTCGATCGCGCTGGGGGTCACGTAAAATACGAAGGCTGCGGGCGGAGGATTGAAAAAAAACCAAAATTCTTTAAGATTAATTTAATTAAAATTACAAGTGAATCGGTTCTAAGTCTGAACATCGAATGCCTTAAAAACTATGTTAAAACTAAAACGGCGCGGAACGCCAATTCGCAGCGTCAGGCCTCGTGTCGCTTAGGTCAATCTAGGTTAAGCTGCGTCGGCGCTTTACTTAACGTAGCTGTATGTAACTCCTCCACCCTTAGATCAGCAACTATTTGGGCGCGTTGAGCTTAAATGTTGCTGGGCACCTTCCCTTGGGATCTGGGTGTTGTCTCTCTATGTCCTCGTAGTTCTTAGCTTCTTGGGGTGGTTTAGGGTTTTTAGCTTTTTTACAGCTCCGGCATCCGTAGCGGTGAGCTGTAACTGCAGTTAGGATTGTTCCAGCGATCAGTATTACAATGTAAAAAGGTATAGTAGTATGATATAGCGCTTCCGTATGAGCCTTTTCGAATTGCAGCGGGGATTGAAGTGTGATCTTATCCTGGATGCTGTGGAGACCTTGCAGATCAATGGAGTTGAGATGGATCTTCCTTGCGTCCACTTGCTTGTCCGCATCGTACGGGATCTTAGTTAGTTTCAGGGGTTGTCCTCTAATCTCGTCGTTATCGTTAGTTATAGTGAACTCCTTCGTACGTAGGTAGCAGCTGATTGGGACAGTTATAAGGTAGCTCCCTTGGATCGAGTTGTAGTCTTCTCTGCCGCAGACTAACTGTACTTTCGTAGGTTGTGGGAAAGACAGTACGTAGTGCTGGTCGTCGAGCTTTTCCATAGCCTCCCGTGAAAGTTCAACTGTAGTGAAGTGACAGGATTCTTCCAGGTTTTGGTGCAGGATGAGTTCTTGAACGCAGTCAGGCTGGGTGCGAAGTTGATGTCCGACCTCCTTCTCGCAGAGGTACCAGGTACTTAACTTCGGGCATTCTGCCTCCATGTACACGAATGAATCCTTGTTAGTTGCTATAAAAGGATGGGACGGAATAAGGGCCTGGTGGTTCTTGTTAGGAACTATGGACAATCTATAAAGATCGTAGGTACCATGGGAAACTATAGGGAACCTAAATACTAAAACTATTTTATTTTGGCTATAGTAAGAGCCAGACTTTATTACGTCATAGTACTCTCTGAGTTCTAGGTTAAGAATCTGATCTCTACTATAGATACCTTTTAACTTATCTAACATTGAACTTAAAACGTCTATACCTATCATAGAATGGTGAGTGCTCGATGCACGAATAAAAGCTAAGCTATTTTCTATCCTAACTAATTCCGACAGAAGGTCGTCTACGTTTTCTCTCATTATATCTAAAAGTTGACCAAATCTAGCGTATTTAATTAAACTGGAGTCTCTGTATGCATCACTGTCTAAAATTAAGTCAATAGTAGCATTTATTCTACTCTGGTTTTCTACCAGTTGTTGCAGAGCATTGCTATGTCGAGACATCCATACTTTACTTAGACTGACGTGGTCATTTAACTGAGTAACTATGTTATCTTGGTTCTTCTGTAACAAGTTAATCGCGTCATTGTACTTGATAGCGTCGGTGTAATCTAAGTTACCACTGACACTTTTTATAACAGAGCCGAGACCGTCTACAAGACCTCTTTTAGCGCGATTGGGTTCTAAAGATTTTAATTGAGATAAAACCTTGCCAAGCTTAGTAGTAAGATAATTTATCTGAACCTCATAAAGTGCATAGGTGTCGTTAATTAATCGCGTTCTAAAGCCATCTAACTGGGACTGCAAAAAGTTAACTTTATCTTCGATCTCATCGAGTTGAATGTATTGAAGGAAAGTATGGTGGTGGGTGGTAAGCCTAGTTGGTCCTAATTTGTAAGGCAGCAGTCCGGGTCCATCTGCTAGACTCTCAAGTCTTATCTCGTGGGGTCGTGTCACGTGGACGAAGAGCAACAGCAGAGTCCTGTAACAAGGTAACTTCCTTAGGGGCTCGCTTCAGTCTCGACTTGGCCACGGGGCCGCGTTTCTTTGACGTGTAAATGTGAATAGGGAGGTCGGCTAAAACGGTGTCCTGCGTATAACGTGGGGCAATTTTCTGGCGACTCGCGAACGGGTTCTTTATAAAAACTTGCTGTTGGGGTTCATATTCCATTTCGGGCTCGCGGTGCCTATTCCTATTCTCGATAATAGCAGTACGATTAGCAAGAGATGACTCATTGACAATTTCGTAGACCTTTTTCATTAGCTCCCTATGGTTCTGCACATATTGCTGTAGTAGTTGTTCGCCGAAATTCATGTCATTGAGGTCCCTAGGGTCAAAGTGACCGGTTAGTAGATCAAACGGTCGGCATTTCGTGAAACTGTGGATGGAACTGTTGTATCCTATAATAGCATAAGGCATAAGGTTCACAATCGGTTCTTCTTTCTGTTGTAATTTGAGAATACGAAGGTGTTCAAGTACAGTTGAATGAAAGCGCTCGATGTTACCGTTGTCGTTAGGGGAGTGAGCTAAGACTTTATGATGATTTATCTTATGAAGTCTCGTAAACTCTGAAAATAACTGATTGGTGAACTCAGTTCCGTTGTCTGTAATTACAGTTAAAGGTACTCCGTGGTGGGTACAGTACTGCAATAACGCCTGAAGTACGCTGACAGCTGTTCCGTCACGCAAATGGTAAGCCTGCCCGTACTTAGTAAAGACATCGATAAAAGTTACGTACTTTTCGCTTTGGACTGTAAATAGGTCCATGTGAACTATCTCGAAGGGCTTAGTTGCTGGGGGCACAATGTTGAAGTGAGGCCGTATGGGATTTCTGTCGTACTTGGCCTGTCCGCAGATTGTACACTCGTTTATGAATTTAGTTATTTGATCTTTCATTTTTGGCCAATAGTACTTTCGCGAGAGAGCTAAGTAACATTCGTTTATACTGCGGTGGTTGGTTTTACCGTCGTGGTGTAGACGAATGACGTCTTGTTGTCGAAGGTATTCCTTCACATTCTCGAGCTCAGTTTTACACAAAACTAAGTTCATAGATGAGCTCTTAAATTTGTCCTGTATGATGGGGATGATTTGGTACATTCCGAGAGGCGGATTAATTAAAATCGCGGTCCTGACCTTCGGATTTACGTATTCCTTCAGCGCGTTGACTACGTCACTCTCTAGGTTAGACTCTGATAACTGTACAGCTACGCGAGTGTGAGTGTCGAACGGTTTCGTCACTGTAGGCTTGCGTTTGACGTCACTTACTATCGTGAAACAGATCTGCCTATGGAATTTGTTGATGGGTTCGTCTGAAATTGGGACTTCAAGTATAGGGTGTTCGTTACTTGTGTGGACAGTTTCAGTAGAAGACTGTGCTACAGTTGGTGGGCTTTCTGTTGGATTGGGGAGTATAGAGCAAAGTTCATCAATTACCGAATCTACTTCCTCAATATGTATCTCTACCCGGGAAAGCGCATCAGCGTTGGTGTTGGCTTTACCCTTTTTGTAAATCACCGTGAAGTCGAATTCGCTCAGTCTGAGCCGCCATCTGGTAAGACGTGAATTTGGTTCTTTTAGATTCATCATCCACTGGAGGGGCTTGTGATCAGTGACTACCTTGAACTTGCGACCGAATAAGTATGGCCTGAAGTATTTAGTAGCCCAGACTATGGCTAAGAGTTCTCTCTCTATGGTACTATAATTTTGTTCGCTCTCGTTAAGGGTGCGAGATGCGTAGCACACAGGCTTATCTGATCCTATGGGGCCCTGGGAAAGGATTCCCGAAATAGCTACTGAACTAGCGTCGCTCGAAAGGACGAACTCTTTTGTAAAATCGGGAAACTGCAGGATGGGATCATTTGTGAGAAGAGTCTTACATTTCTCAAAGCAGTTGACATACTCGGGGTTCAAAGTGATCTTTTTGCCTTTCTTTAGACACTGTGTGAGGGGCTTCGTTATACGAGCAAAATCTGGGATGAATTTTCGGTAATAACCGAGAAGGCCTAAAAATTGTTTAATCTCTTTTGGAGTCTTCGGGATCGGGTACTTCTTTATTGCCGAGATTTTATCTGGGTTCGGTTTGATACCGTCTCTAGTAATGATGTGCCCGAGGTAAGCTGTTTCAAGCTTGAGAAATTCGGATTTATCCATCTGGATTTTGAAATTAGACTCTTGGAGTCGTTGGAAGACCTTTTCAAGGTTAATCATGTGCTCTTGGAGAGAGGTACTGAAGACAATGATGTCATCCAGGTAGACAAGACATATCTCATTCTGGAGTCCTCTGAGGACGTTGTCCATTACCCTTTGGAAGGTGGACGGAGAGTTCTTGAGACCCATGGGCATTCGAAGATACTCAAAATGGCCATGTTCTACATTGAAGGCTGTTTTGGGTATATCAGAGGGGTCCATCTCGACTTGGTAAAACCCACTTGCCAAGTCCAGGGTCGTAAAGTACTGACACTTGCCTAATTTGTCAAGCACGTCATTGATGTTAGGTATGGGGTACTTGTCATCGACTGTCTTCTCGTTTACTTTACGGAAGTCGACTACAAGGCGCCATTTTTGCTTGCCCGAGGCATCTGCTTTCTTCGGTACTATCCATATAGGAGAGCTCCACGCAGAGTCGGAAGGTCTAATTATTCCCTGATCTAACATTTTAGTGATCTGGTCTCTGACTTCCTGGCGGTGTACGAACGGATAGCGGTAGCTCTTAGTGTACACTGGTATCTCGTCCGACGTCCTAATACAGTGTTTTATTTTATTGGTGAAAGTAAGGGGTTCCCCTTCTATGTAAAATACATCCGCATATCGAGAGCAAAGAGTGGTGAGGTTAGCCTTTTCCTCCTCGTTGAGATGGTCAGTGCGCAAGCGTGAAGTGACATCTTGCGCGCGCGTGTTGAGTTTACCGTGTACTCTACTACATTCTACGTTAAAGAGCTCAGCTCGAGCTGGCTGGTCGAGTGAAAAGATAACGTCATTCGGTGTCGGATTCTCGACTTCTAGATAACCGCGACTATTGGTGACCGTTGTGAGGCATTGATGAATTATGCAATTACAGATCACCTGTTCTTCAATCAAAACATCGCCATCCGGGGCATTTATTGGGATGCGAATCACCTTTGAGGTGCCGGCTGGGATCATATCTTCGTACAAGTTAACGTTACAAGAGTTGTACATACGTATCGGGTTTACTGCATATTTCGTTAGTAATTTTGAATCCTTGAGGTCTATGTTAGCTTCCCACTTGGCTAACAAATCTAGACCGATGAGTCCATCGAAGTACTCATGGAATCGATACACAAATAGCTTGATATTCTCAGAGTCATTGAATTCCGGAAAAGTAGGTAGTGTTATAGAATAATCATTCCTACTCCTAGCGTGTACATTTGTGACTTCGAACGGATCGTAGTCAAGTTGAAAGTTGGGGAAGTACATCTGAACTGCTTCCGGACTGATGAAAGACTGGTTGGCTCCGGTGTCTATTAAGAACCTAAGCGGGGGGTCTGAAATCTGTATGTACGGTAGCTGACGTTGGGTCTGAAGGTTAACTTCTATTTTGGCCTTTTTGACTTCTGAACCGTCTGAAAATCCTGATCTGCATAGCTAGGGCCAGGCTGAGGTTGGCCTTCGAGACACAGCTGGTTATCGCTAGTGTCGTCATAGTACGTCACATCGGGACAGTACTCATTACCGTAGGTATTACATATATTATTATCGTCTGTGTAATAGTACTCCGGTTCGTATTCGCATTCGGCCGGGTAATATGAATCGTCATATGTGGGGGCGCACTCGTTTAGATGCATTTCGCGGGCCTTGAAATAGTTATTTGGCGGCGGGTTCCCTGCCCTACGCCAATCGTGGCCAGCCATCATGGTATGAGGCAATGGTCTTGGAGTGAAATGCTGCACACCACTCATGGGCTTTGGTGCAGAGTTTTGAGGTGCGTTATTTCTAGGTGGCATTCGAAATACGTTGCTCTGTGGGTTATAGTTTGGTGGTACGCTACGGAACATTTGTTGCGTGCGAGTAGGCATGTTAGGCATGCGATTTTGAGCCTCAGGTGAATTGAATTTAAAAGGCTGTGGGGGTGGTTGGTAACCTCGCTGTCCTACAGGGGCCGGCCAGTTCTGAACTGGGGCCTGGTACTGCTGGGGCCGTGGGGCCATGAATGTCACGGGCATCAGTGACGATGGCAGTCTTGCCGGGGCCTGCTGGATTTTAGGCTGATCGTTACGCTGCTGTAGGTACATGACATTTAGCTCCTCCTGCACGTACTCAAGAGCTTTCTCTATCGTTTCGGGGCGCATACACCTAATTCTAGACCCTAATGGTTCCTTCAAACCTCGTACAAAAGCTTGCATGGCAACTCTCTTGTAAAGGGAACGTTTTGCTTCGACAGTAGTGGCGACAAGTTCATGCAAGGACACATACGTCATTATCGTACTGAATAAGGTTTGGCATTGGTCATAAAATTCCTGAGGGGTCTTATTACCTTGTGCGGCTAACGATAGGTCACTGTAGAGGGCCGTTTCATCGCGTTGGTCAGAGAAGTTATTTATCAGAGCTGATCTGATCCCTATCCAACTATCCGGGATGCCGTTGGAATTGATTGTTGATGCGGCAGGGCCCGTTATCTTGTTAAGGATGCCATTTAGCAGGCATAGGTTTGGTAGTTCGCTACCGGGCTCAGTGCTTGCGTACTGATGTACGATTGTATCGCATATATTGATAAATCTTGTGAGGATATTGGGGTTCCCATCAAACTCCGGCACGAGTCTCAGTGCTTTAAAGATCGTGTCAGGGTCGTGGGGCGCCATTTCGGTTTCTCCGAATAAGTAGTTTAAACCTAAATCTAACTCTAACTGTGAGCTTAATGCTCTACTACTATCTACTTTATTCTGACGAGCCTGCCGTGATGCAGGGACGTCTGACCTATATCCCTTGGGATAAAAAATCTTGAAAGGAAAGATTTACTTATAGGATAAGAGGAAAGAAGCAACACAAGAACAATTCAAGTGCACTTACCAATACATCATCTGGTTTTCTTTCACGAATCGAATTCTGGATTCTCCTCCTTGATGCAGCTGGTTTGTAGATTCAGGATCCTCGTTTCTGACTGAAGAGCCAGCACGGGCGGCTTGAAATACTCGGAAATCTTCTTTTTAACCGACCCGACGCGAGAATCCTACCGCCTGCGCCAAATACGAAGGCTGCGGGCGGAGGATTGAAAAAAAACCAAAATTCTTTAAGATTAATTTAATTAAAATTACAAGTGAATCGGTTCTAAGTCTGAACATCGAATGCCTTAAAAACTATGTTAAAACTAAAACGGCGCGGAACGCCAATTCGCAGCGTCAGGCCTCGTGTCGCTTAGGTCAATCTAGGTTAAGCTGCGTCGGCGCTTTACTTAACGTAGCTGTATGTAACTCGTAGATCCTGCAGAGTTGATAGCTTTACCACTCTATGTAGGTCATGGGATAGAGATATCGTATGCCTATAGTAATGGGATACCCCATTCTTGTGCTGGGCCTGCAAATACTCACGAGGGTATGGGAATTGGGGCCATTGGGGGGTATCTCTAACATCTGTTATAGGCCCGATTAAATGAATAATATGATTTCAGTGCACTGTCTATATTTCCTGGCAGGTACTAATAATAATACTAAATATCAACAATGTACAATTATAAACATTTACTTAATACTACATAGTAGTATAAACAACAAACAAATCATTTGTAACATCGAAGCAGTCTTTTTCTCCACTCGCGAGAGATCGGATCGTCAAAATATACTATGAGGAAAAAAATGCAAAAATACCCGACTGACCTGAGGGGAGGAGGCCCTATTCGCAGTCATCAGCTAAAGTTGTCAATGCCACTGACTCGGTGGTCTTCGGGCCTAGATGTTTACGCTTTGAATATTAGGTATCCATTGACCACTACTATTGCCAAGTTCGACCAACTCGACCAAGCGAATAGGTCACCGCGCGCATGTCTTTCGGTCCCTACCAGTCGCTGTCATAGACTTCCTTATCCTTCGTTGGAGGCCGCACCTTTTAGGCCGTCTAATGCTCAATAAGAGACCAACAAAATAAATCAGCTGTAGACAGTGTTCCTAATGTGGAAGTTGACAATATACTCGGAGTTGGTCCTTTGCACGCTGATCGCGAAGGGGTCCGTGGGATGGAAGGTGAAGGCGACCAGGCGCCGCGCGCTCGCCGGCACCGCCTGACCGAGAACGCCCGCGTAGATCTTGAATTTGAGCAGCCCTGAGTCGCGCGCGTAAAATCTGCGGAGATGAAATTGGAGTTAGTTACAATGAAAGCAAGTAATGTGGCTTCGAAGTTATTCATCAGGAGCGGTGGTAGAACGGTAAGTAAAACTGATGCCTCACACAACCCTGAAGCCCCAGGTTCGACTCCCGGTGGCATAAACCTTGATCGTGCACTTTAGTTATGCTTTTGTGAATTTGTAGTTGCAAAACAGCTAACATTGAAAGAAAACATCGTGAGGAAACTCGCGGATTAGTTGGCGCCGCACGCACGTATCGTTGTCGTCGTCTTTTTGTAGACTACGCCGATTACGATATCGTAGACTTTCTAAAGCCATATTGGTATTGTCGATATTACATCGAGTCGCATTTTTTTCTGGTTTCTTACCTTATGGGGTATTCTCCATAAGCTTTCGGTCTTTCCATAACAGACACCCATTTGTCATCATAGCTGAAGAGACCAAGGTCCAAGTAAGGCGACCCACTGTATGACTGAGCGCTGATGGGCAACTGAGCTAGTATTCTCTTGGTAGCTTCGGTCCTACCGCCGTAGATTGCTCTCACTATAGTTTGTTTGAATCTCTGCTGGGCCAACCGCGCGTATAGGTTGTTCGATGGCGAGCAAGTGAACTGGGAATCAGAGCAAAGTCTCGCGTTTCTGAACCAATCACAGTAGTTCTCAAAAATTTGTAATAAACCTTCAGAGGTGTTTTCATAGACTTCCAAGATTTTGCTCTCGGTGATGTTATAGATGACAAAGAAGGAAGATTGGCTATTGGGTTCAGCAACGCGTAACGTCACGACTTCTTCACTGGCATATTTTATTAGCAAGTGGTCTTCATCTAGCAGCTGCATCTTCCACATTCGCAAACTCTTGAACATGTCGAAGTATTTGTAGAACTTACGCAGTTCAAGAGGGTTCTTTGATTCGTCACTTATCGTCTTGGCTCTTCTGTATAGGAAGACAAGCAGTCTGTGTTTAAGGCTATTTATTGTCTCTTCATGGAAGGGCCGTTCATTGACGATAGGCGCAAAAACTGTGCTTACAATATAGGGATCATCATCATAGCAGAATCTGCCAATCTTCCTTATTTCAATCAACATGCCGTCGAGAATTTGAAACAAATGGATGGTTTGGTGCTGTACAGATAGAACGGCTAGAACATCTTTGTACAAGTAAATTCCTTGGTTATGTGAGAGGTAGATTTTGTCTATACGGAAGTGTTTTGTGTCGCACAGTTTTCCATTTTCCAAGTCTACTAAATGGAGTGAGTAGTCTTCTAATGCTGATCTGAAAAGGAGATAATACATCATAAAATACATATTTATTATACAATACAGTTCCTAAACTTGAATAGTCATGATCGTGAATTCGTGATACACCTAGAGGCTACAGATTTGGAACTGGCCTAAGACACTAGGACACGCGGGCGGAGTACTGACTGCTGATTATACATCATTAGAACATTAGTCATTGTTAGTTAATCAGTATTAAAATGTTTTATCATTACAACATGAGAACTTTAAAATCAAGAAAAAGAAGGAAAACTGGGTAATAGTAACTTGCTTTTGCTTGCTTAGAAGCCAGTTTCTTACCTAAGAGTGGGTGTCACAGCCTCATTGTTGCTATGAATATGATAGAAATGTGGTCTCAAGTCATCAGGTATGTGCGCTGCCGACCCCACTATCACATATCTGCCGTCTTCAGTAAACAGACTGCATTCTCTGTTGAGTTGTTGCTCCATAAAGGGCATTTGGCCGGGCCGCTCTGGTCTCTGCATTTCTCTTTGCTGGCAAACATTCACTGTGAATTTTGGCTGGAAAACAATAACAAGTTTATTTTTGTTATCATTTTAGGCGCTGTGCATAGTAAATTAGCCTGCGCGCAAAAAAAATGCACAAAATCGATTCCTGTATCAAATACATTAAAAAAATCGAAAATGTTCACATATCAAACCCTAGAATTAGGTGAGAGGTATCTAAAACAGCCAGTTTTTTGTAGATATCCATAACAGATTACAGGATATTTTGTTTGAAAAAATGTGCGCCGCCTATTTTTTTTCATTAAAAATATCTTCAAAACGTTTACGAATCTCAACACAAAACTGGCTGTGTTAGATAGGTCTCACCTGATTCTAGGGTTTGATATATGAAAATTTTCGATTTGTTTAGTGTATTTGATACAGGACTCGATTTTGTGCATTTTTATTGGCGCGCGGGCTATTCACTATGCACCGCGCCTTAATAAAAAGCTGTTAGAAAAGATATTTTCAAATTTTACAATGTTTCTTTTCCTCATGTGGTATTTAAAACAAATAAGAAACAGCAATAGGGTCCTATTTTGCACCCTTCGGGTACAGAACCCTAAAACCAACCTTAGGTAGTTAGGTAATCATATGAGGTACTGGCCTCCCCTGGTGTGACAGTTTTTAGACCACCCAAAGGGCCTCTGACATGGCTAATGGCTCTTTCAACCAACCTTGAAAAATCTATAAAAAATGTGTGTCCGGATCCGGTGATGGGCTTCATCAGAATCAGCGTTAAGTAAGTCTGAGGGATAGCCAGCAACCAAGTCCCCCGCGGCTGAAGCACCGCGGTATTCGTACACCTGCAATATTGCCACATGATTAGGTAAACTACTTATGTGTTGTTTACATTTTGTTTGTTGCATGGTATTTTCTTAGCTTCATCTTCTATGTATCGTCGTATTATATTTATCGTCTATTTCTTAGCTTACCTCAAGTGAATTTTGGTCAGCAGAAAAGGCAATGAAGTGCTTTCCGTCTGGACTGAACTTCCTCAAGAAACAGGGAGGCTTTTCCACGTTCACTATGGTCAGGTTAGGGAACACATTCTGGTAGAACTCCCTCACGACATGGAAATGAGAGCCGGGCTTCCTGGAGCCGTACATCTCCCGGTCCCTGAGTCTCACTACGAGGTTCTGAGGCCGGATTTTTCGTGGCACAATACGCTCGGTGCAAAAGAACTCGGCTTCGTTGAGCTCCCCGGGCGGAATGTCTTCGTAGTAGATGCTAGAGGTGGAAGCCATTGTAGTTATTATTGTTTACTTTATTTTATAAACAAAATCAAAAGTTACAAACTAAAATCGCAATTTTCAACACTGATGACATTTTTGTACACAGATTACAAAAAAAGAATGTGAGTGAAGTGAGAAGTGTTTTTTTTTTTTTTAACTATGTTTATCCCTGCACGGGATAGGCAAAGGTCTTCAGACCGTACAGCCACGTCTTCAGTATGATCTTTCTTTATTGTCTTTTGCATAAGGCCGGAGCCAAGTCTTTAGTAGCAAGATTTCTCATTTTTGTATAAATGGTAAGGCCAAAGCCAAGTCTTCAGTATAAGATTTCTCATTTTTGTGTGAAAGGTAAGGCCGAAGCCGGTGAGAAGTGAGATGTGAACGAACGAACTTTAGTGTACTCTGTGAAGACTGACTGACAGAAGAAGTTTTGTGTAAGCTACACTGGCGCGCAATCCTGCGGAAATGATGTCATTCGTTATACTTGTCTCTTTTTACGAGGAGTAATTTGAAAGAGATGAAGAAAGACGTGACATCACATGTTCACAGATCAAAAGGGAGATTTTGTGACTTTTCAACAAACGTTCCGAAACAAAAAGTTGAGGGGGGTACGAAAACAAGTTGATTCTAAACGAACACTTCACGTTCCGCGTTACTAAAAATGCAAAGTGAGAGCAATCATCTGAGACTGAGACACAGCCTATGCAAATCCCTCAAATCCACACAATGAACTGCAAAATGGAACGTCTAAAAAAATTAAAAAAGTAACAACGTCAAGAGAATGGATTTTTGGATTTTGAATTTTCAGTTGCTGCTTGTTGTAATTTTTCTGTTTTTGGGCGGTTTCGTCGGCAAAAGTGGTCAAAAGTGAGCAAAATAACATGTGGTTGTAGTGTAACGTGCTAGTAATTGATTGCCAAAACTTATTTAGCTGTGGAAATATTATTTAGCGCAAAATGGAAGAGCGTACTTTACGTTACGAAAAGATAGACTTTCTTGGAGAAGGACAGGTATGTACAATACTTTCCTCTATTATTTTCTTAGCCCTCTACAAAACACCTTTATGTAGCAATGCGAAAAGCATTATCTTAAAATATTACCCCAATGCGAGTAAAAAATAATAACCTCTGAACTGCCTCTGAAACACCTTTTTTTTTTCTAAAGCACCGTTGTTTAGGAAACCCCTTCTTAGAAACATACCTACTTATAGATTTTCAGTGGGATTTTACTCGAGACACGACTTCCGCCCTAACATAACTGATTAGTGAGTCTGAACTTCTGAAGCAGAATTTTTAATCCCAAAAGACATTTAAACAACTAATTGTTTTTAATTTTTAGTTTGCCACTGTATACAAAGCTAGGGACGTGAAAAACGACAAGATAGTGGCTGTGAAGAAAATCAAAATTGGCTCACGGCTGGAAGCCCAGGATGGCATCAACAGGACTGCGCTCCGAGAGATTAAACTTCTCCAAGAATTACAGCATATCAATCTTATTGGTCTATTAGGTATTAACCTTTATTACCCACTAATTCGCTCGCTTGTAAAAAGGCCAATCGGCCATTGAAACAATGAGATAACCAAAGCAAAAAAATGTGTCTGAATGGAAGGGTTAATTAAGCATATTTATTTTCATATCAAGTTTTAGCAGCTCAAAACGTCATTCCTCTATCTGCCCAAATGGAGAAAAGTCTGTTTAATCCTGGTTGGATCTTATTACAACCAAATTTTTTTTATTTTATTGCAAAATATCGAATTTGTCGATTTAGTCTCAAAGTCATTAAAATTTTATCTATTTTAGAAGATATTTTGACGAAACTGTTTTTTTTTTTTTGTTTTTTGTGTTGTTTTTGCATTGTATGTTTGTGTGTGTCAATTTATACAGGGTGGCCCAAACATAGACGTCAAGCGAGAAAATCTAGATAGCTGACACCGAGGGCTACCCGAATCACCCCCATGTATGTTCAGCCATTTTTTGTCGTTTAGAAGTTATGAGGCTTTTAAGGTTTTTTTGAAAAAAATTACCTAGCATTCGATTTTATTTTGTAACTTTTTTTCTTTCGTCTTTTCAGCACATTTTTTTATTCTTTAGAGTCTCAGATAAATTACATTCACCAAAAAAATAATGATCAGCTATGGACTTTTAAAAAATACCGCAATTATGATCCAAAGTCCAAAAATTTTCAAAGTCCGATCCGCAATGTTTTTTGTCCGAATCAACCAAAATAAATGAAAATCGATTGGAATAAAATTTCTTCCAACTCCAGTTTTTCGACTTTGATCGCAAATTACTTAAATAAAAGTCCTATAAAGTGACAGGTTTTTTGTATTATTCTAAAGAATAAGACTTTGGGAAAGTTTTTGAAATCAATAAAAAGTCCTTCAGACCTCTACTTATTTTTTTCCCCATACTAACTATTTCAGTGATGATTTCACGAAAACAACATTTTTGGACTTTGGATCAAAATTGCGGTATCTTCTAAAAGTCCATAGCTGATCATTATTTTTTGGGTGATAGATAATTTATCTGAGACCCTAAAGAATAAAAAAATGTGCTGAAAAGACAAAAGAAAAAAAAATTATAAAATAAAATCGAATGCTAGGTAATTTTTTTCAAAAAAACCTTAAAAGCCTCATAACTTCTAAACGACAAAAAATGGCTGAACATACATGGGGGTGATTCGGGTAGCCCTCGGTGTCAGCTATCTAGATTTTCTCGCTTGACGTCTATGTTTGGGCCACCCTGTAGATTCATGTGTATTGACATTTTTTTTGATAGAAAATAAAATAACATTTTAGAAGAAGAGAACTGTAAAGTATTTATTTTCACAGATGTGTTTGGACAGAAATCCAATGTTTCACTAGTGTTTGACTTCATGGATACTGACTTAGAAATAGTTATAAAAGACAACAATATTGTACTTACTCCGGCCAATGTGAAGGCGTACATGATCATGACTTTGAAAGGTAAGAACATGAAAATATTTAGTTATTTCTCCAGTTAGAAGTAAGGTAAAACAAATGTTTAATAAATTAGTCCCGTGATATTCTGTATAAAATGTTGAATAGTGCCAGTCCTAAATGAAAAACGAAAACATCCAAAACAATGCCCCAGGCACTGCAGCGCCGAGTGGTCTCTTGACCCATCTAGTTTGAGTGAAGGTGCCACTGGACACTATCTAAATCATCTCATTACATAGATGCAAAGGCCATGGTCCCTTCGGCAGAAGGTCTAAAACTTGGCACGAACTTAGCTTTCAGATGTACGCTTCGAACTTGAAGTAGAAACACCCTGAGCAATAATTATTATTGTTTCTCTACTTTTTTCCCCTTTTTCTGTCACTCATCAACTCACTGATCAACTTAAATTAGGAGAAACAAATAAAGGAAAAAAGTAGAGGAAAAATTATTGTTTCAAGTGTTTCTACTTTTACTTCAAAGCATACTATGAAAGCTATGTTCGCGTCTAGTTTCTGATCTCCTGCTGGCATTTAACATCTCGTTAAGGGCCCCAAATAGAACAAAATTTCAAGAAAAAAAAAGCTTCGCTCACAATCTTAGGACCATTCCATTTTCCCCCACCAGAGTTGCCCCACTGGTAGAGAAAAATGAAATCACACATACAATTATTCCATTTTACCCTACCAGTGGGGTAATTAGAAAAAAATTACATCTCTATTCCTCCTTCAAAAAGTATATTTCTTTCAGGTTTAGAATATTTACACCAGAACTGGATTCTGCACAGAGATCTGAAGCCAAACAACTTGCTAATAAACAGAGAGGGTATTCTCAAAATTGGAGACTTTGGTCTGGCAAAAGCCTTTGGCTCTCCCACCAGAATAAACACCCACCAGGTTGTCACTAGGTGGTACAGGTAATCCAATATTAATATTTTATGTTGCTCACTTTAACCCGATCCATTCTATCCTATGTATGTTACCTTCTGGATCTCTTTTTTCATTTTTCATACGTACAGTACAATAAAGAGTTCTCTATCTATCTATCTACAGTACATACTCTGCATGACACTGGTCAGTAACTCAATTGAGTTCTACCTCGTGACTGGTGGTGGTGGACTTGTTTATGCTATGCGAAAGCTTGCCTCGCGAGGCAGCGCGGTCAGTCAGAGCCTGGCGATTCAGACGCTTTGCATGTAAAACGAGTGGGGTAAAGTTGAATAAACTAAATGATATGGCACTTTGTACAGTGGGTGCGATATTATGAACTTTTTTGCGTTTCCACATCTCCACCACCAGTGGGGCGTGTCTTGTGGGCAAACCCCAAATACTGCTAGCTATGGGCGTCAAGTCGTGTATTATAATCGCGAGGACGTCAACGATTTTAAAAAAAATAGAAGTTATAAACTAAAACCCGACTACTAAAAGGCTTAAAACAAGACCTGTTTATCCTTAAAATAGAGTCATAGATAATTAATCGTAGTCGGAGGCCATCGGTTTATCAAATGCGAATGTGGTGTCCTCCGACTACGATTAATTATCTATGAGTCTATTTTAAGGATAAACAGGTCTTGTTTTAAGCCTTTTAGTAGTCGGGTTTTAGTTTTTAACTTCTATTTTTTTTTTGAGCTTTTTAGTAAGTCATTTTGGACGATCACCCAGAATAGAACCAAGAAGGGCAAAAAAAAAACACATTTTGTAATTTCTTGTTCTATTTGTTATGTTGACGCTACATGTGTTATACATTTTTGAAAAGGTCTTTTAAAGCCCTTTCATTTGATACCCATGACGATGGTATCCGATAATTTTTATTTTTAGGTCCACCACTTTAGGGCGCAGCACAGCCGCCATCTTGGTTTTTTTCAAAATTAAACTATCCTATGTTACCTGGGTGATTAAGACGAATCCAACAATACCTCATTTGTTGAAATCGGCCGAGTAGTTTAGGCTCTGCGAGGGAACAGATGAACACACAAACATACATACATACATACATACATACATACATACATACATACATACATACGCTGCTAAAATCATAACCCTCCTTTTTGCTTCGCGTAGTCGGGTAAAAAGAGAGAAGAAGCTACTTTCAACCTACTTTTAAACATCCTTCGAGATATGCTTTTTTAAACTTTCGTGGTTTTGAGAAATTATTATTGTAAGAAAACGGGATTCTTGCTTTTCCCGATTCTAATTCTAACAGATGTTCCTATGTTGTGTTGTGTATAAAAATGTGCAGTGCTTACGAAAGTTTAAGTTTTAAGATGTTCTGCTATTGCGGACCTCTCGGTATCATTGTTTTTGACTGCTTTGATGTGAGATGCGTGCCTGCAAAGGTGCCGAAATATCAGGAACTCAAACAAAATAAATCGTGGTAAGAATTACGTTTTCTTACAATCGTTTCAGATCCCCCGAGCTCCTATTTGGCGCCCGGCAGTATGGCACAGGCGTGGACATGTGGGCGGTGGGCTGTATCCTGGCCGAGCTGCTGCTGCGAGTGCCCTTCCTACCCGGAGAGTCCGACCTGGACCAGCTCACGCGTATCTTCCAGGTCTTCGGCACGCCCAACGAGGAGAACTGGCCGGTAAGTGTTAAGAGGCGCCGCCATAATTCGGTACGCAAAGTTTTTTGTTCGAAAGTCCGTTGGCTTAAACTTATCTTTAGACAATATTGAGAAACTAATTTAAATATTTTTTTCATCTCCCACGCTCGGAAAGTTTGCTGTTACTAGTAACTTACGATCGTGTAAAGGCCGGATTTAAACTATCTGAACTTTTGTGCGCTTCGAAATTTGAACGCGACGCCGGGACAGTCTTTCCCGCGCCCTATGGTTTTGAAAAAGAAAAAAACACTGGCCGTTTAAGTAGATGCCAGATCCCGATGGAAAATAAAACCTCATTCATAGTTCGTTTAAACGCGTATTTCAGCGAAAGCGATTGTTCGTGCCCATTCTCTATACAAAACTGTGAATGTAAATGGTGCATAAGCATCTTTTAAAAAGGTAAAGTCACGGAATAGAACATTCAGAAACGCGGTTTCTTCTTATAGTCTTTTAAATATTTTGTACACATATTTATTTTTAAATACCAGTAAATAAAAAAAATGCTGCGCTTCTGTTTTATCAAATAGATAATTATGTTTTGGTTTGTTAAATACATTTTTTCAAACGATATTACTAATTTTATTTTTTATCTCCTGCAAATTTTTAATTTATATGGTATAAGTTCAGAATGCACCCGGAAAAAAAAACATTCTTTTATTTACATTATTTTTGTGTCTGGATAAATAAACTTCAGGAAATTATTAATAAAACGAATGGTTTTAATACCAACGAAGCTCAAAACTTTAGTGCGGCAGCCGTAACTACAGTAAAATATGCTTTTAAAAGGAACTTATTTGACTCACCTGTTTTGCCTGTAAGTAGTTGTCTATAGAGTTTGTCCCGCTTGGCTAACAAAGTCATTTCCTCGCTTCTGTGAGATGAAAAGTTTTGTGTTTCGCACGAATGCAATATTATTTGCGTCTCGTGCTTCTGAATACCTCGCTACGCTCAGGTTTCTTTTTTTGAACCACTCGCTACGCTCGTGGCTCAATTTTAGAAACCTTCGCTAGCTCGGTTTTCAATACAAGCACTCGCCGCAAACAATAATTTTGCATTCTTGCATAACAAATAACTATTATTTTGGTCCAGTAGTTTTGTTTTTATGCGCTAAAATGTTTTGTTCCTATGACCGCCAACAGTATGCAGGCCGTCGCGTGACGTCATAAAACCGTATCTTTGAAACGTTGTAAAATCCAAACTACTGAACCAAAATAAAAAGTATTGAAATTACTTTCTCAATATTGTCTAAAGATAAGATTAAGGGAATAACGGACTTTTTAACAAAAAACTTTGCGTACCGAATTACCATATTTTTTGATGTAAACTGCGGTCTGGTGAAAATTATTTGAACCTACTAAACTTTCATCATGATCAGCCCACCGCGGCCCACTGCTGGGTATAGGCCTTTTTCCTCTCGCGTCATCTCTCGCTGTCCCTCGTCATCCGCATCCATGGACCCTCTGCCGCCATAACCATGTCGTCCGACCATCGAGCTGCAGGTCTTCCTACCGACCGCCGTCCAACTCTTGGCCGCCACTTTGTCAATGCCCTTGTTTCCATTTGAGACCCGCGATTCGATCACCAACATCGTCAGCCTTCGTCTACTAAACTTTAGCAAAAGATTATGGTTGCGTGAGATCAGTTGCCCCATTGAGTTGTTGTTGTTGTGTTGAGTTGTTGGCCTTCCCGATTATTCGCAACATGTTTTTTTTTTATTGGCGCTGATTCAGGGAAGGTATAAGGTTTGGTCACAGCCTTCTATAAAGAATGCTGTGGTTTGGTCCTTTTCTTCTAAAGGCAGACCCCAGACGACATGGATGACGAATGTCGAGAAAGACGTGAAGGTTTGGGTGTCTGTTGATTGATGACGCTTATCAGCGAAACAAGTGGCGCATCAATATTAGAGAAAAGCCAACCCCGTGTAACGGGAAGAGGCGAGGGCAAAGAAGGTTTTGTCCCAAGGCACACTAGCGCCGCCAATGAACAAAAATATATCTTTTTGGATGCGAAAATGAGAATCCCTATGCTTAACAATTTTTAGCACCTAAAGACCCGGAAATGGGCGGGACACCTGGCGAGGCGGGAAGATGGCCGGTGGACAAGGGCAGCAACAGAGTGGCGTCCAAGAACTGGACGACGGTCGGTGGGCAGACCAGCAGCCCGATGGTCGGACGACATCGTTGTGTCGGCGGAGGGTCCATGGATGCGGATGGCGAGGGACCGTGAGAGGTGGCGTGAGGGGGAAAAGGCCTATACCCAGCAGTGGGCAGAGGTGGGCTGATGATGATGATGATGATGAAAGACCCAGATTCCAGGTCCTAGAACCTACAAATAAATCCCGCCACCGCCAAAAGTGTTTTTTTTTCTTGTGCGGGAGTTATGCGTAGGTTCTAGGATCTGGAATCTAGGCCTTAGGTCCTAAACATAGTTAAGCATAGGGATTCTCATTTGACGGCTCGGTTTTAGCAAACAATGCATCCCAAAAGAAGATAAGTATTTTTTTTTCATTGGCGGCTTTTGTGTGCCATGCCTCCCTCTTAATAATTATAATCCATAGCCTAAACTCCTTGGTCTCGTTTCTCAGGGCATGAAGGGTCTGCCCGACTACGTCCAGTTCAAGCCGTTCCCGCCGCAGCAGCTGCGGCACATCTTCAGCGCGGCCTCAGACGACCTCATCCTGCTGCTGGAGAGCCTCCTGGCTCTGTTCCCGCCCAAGAGGTGCGACTGCACGCAGGCGCTGCAAATGCATTACTTCAGGTACCTACCAACTAATCACCGAGGCACCCTCACTTTACGCCATACTTTCTCTTTAGAACCAGATTTAAAAATATAATTCTAAAGGGTAAAATCTCGTTGGATCCATTATGGATCTAGCCACTGGATCCATAGGGAACTAAGGACCTGCTCGGCTAGGATGCCAGGCCGCGACGCGAGTTTTATCTGCGCTTGCCCGCGAGATAATCCTTCTGTCTACGGAAAGTCATGTTATGTTAGTGTCATGTCTTTTCGCGAAACGCGACTCAAGTCTATAGTGATTTGTCACTTATAAACTTGTTTTTACCTTCAAAATCAGTCGCGGATGGTACCCATGTTAGCGTTTGCGACGTATTTCACGTTAAAGTCTTGTCGCGCCGCGAAAGAAGTCGCGGTGCGCATCATAGAAGGGCAAGGAATCCTTCGTTAGGGCGCGTTTATTCGATACGAATTGTGTCACGCGGCTACCACGCGGTCGCCGCGCCCAGGTGTTCAGAAGGCCGCGCGGTTAGGGGATTGCGAGAAATTTTAACGTTGCTACCTTGAAAACAAAGTTCATTCTTGCCATCACTGAACACCAGAGTGCGGGGACCGCGCGACAGCCGCATGAAATGTTCGTCTCGATTGTCAGCGCTCTCAGAGGTTGCCCATATTATTCACTAAAAATCTACTCCCGTTGTCAACTGTCAAAGCATATTATTTGGTGGAAAATAGCTTTTATTGAAAGCAACTATCATCTTTTGAAAGTTGATAACGGGTCCATTAAGTGAACGTTTTGTAAATACAGGAAGCTGAGCCGTTCAGCTCGGCCTCCAAAAACCTCGTCTAAAAGCCGCAAGTACGGTTCTCCTATAAAGAGTTATTTAAGTGGTCTTGTCGCCTCCGCTTTCGCTTCGGTACTCACGAAGGTCGAAATTGCCGAAAACAATACCCCGTTTGTGCAAACAATTACCCGATGCAACGCCCTAAGTTTGAAGCGTAACATCATAACATTGTAATCTATCCATTTTCAGCAACAAGCCAGCTCCTTCCATCGGCAACAAGCTCCCGATGCCAACCAACCTGTCAAAGGTGGAATCAGAAAAACCCTCGCTCAAACGGAAGCTGCTCGACAACATCGACGGCGGCTCGCTGGCCAAGCGACTGCAGTTCTAGGTCACAGGTACACTTGACTTTAATCAGAGAGATAAATCAGTTATTCAACAAGGTCGAAATTCAAAGTGCTATCCGAAAATTCTACCTTGAACGTAAAAGTGACGTTATTTGTATGAAAGAAGTGCAATTTTGAATTTACGGACATGTTTTTAGTAATGTCTAATAGGTTATTATAAGATATATTAGACAGATTAAAATAAATGGACTGAGATATACTTAATATGACTTAAAGATTAATTATTGTAAAGAAAGCGGGACTTTTATCAATTTTATAAGGACAGTTTGTTGACAAAGAGCTATTTTGTGAAGAGCATAATATTTGTCGTCAAAATAAATCTATAAATTGTAATACATATAAATTTCATAAAATAAAAAGTCAACTTGATATTATTGTAGTGTATTTTTAAGTTTCATTTGCTATTTCTTAGCCAAAATTTACAAGAGAAAAGATACAAAAATTAAAATCGACATTGGATAGCCCTTGGCTAAGGCGTTACAAGCGTACCTTAGTTACTATCATTTAATACAAAAGTGTTACGAGTAAAATATTCTTAAAAACAATAACTCAGCAAAGCGTAGCGTCGCGTATTAAATAAAATCGTCATAATAGTTAACGACTACATTTGGCGTACTAAATAAAATTACGTTTCTCAAAAGAGCCAAGGCATCTGACCGACCAAAGTCTACATAACTCTATTATAGTTGAACACAAAACGCAATCGTCTTATCTTTAAAACTAAATTTTTATTAGACTTGTATCACTTGGTCGACGAACTGGCCTATAAATCTGAAATAAAAAAACAACTCTGAAAAATTAAATCTGAAATAAAAAAACAATTCTGAATGGTTGATTTGTTTGACTAAAATGCCTGCCTGCCTTTGCAGAAGGTTAAAAATAAGTTTAAAAACGTCACTTGCGAACTTAACAACGGCCCTGTGTGGTGTGATGTATCGTATTATTTGGCAAGTGAGTCGCCGTGAAGTTTCCATAGTTTGAAGAACACATAGTACGGAAGCCGACCGCATGATCTTCACGTCACTTGATACAAAGATAAGCTCTATGGCTTCAAATAGAAAAAGTTACGCTGAGCTCGAATCAATCGGTCTTATCACTCTGAATTGGCCGAAAGGTCGAAAAAATGGGCCACTTCCGGTGCAAAAAAACACCCGATTTTACGTGATCTGATACAAGAATGAGACTGGTGGCTTCAATTAGAACTTCTTTCGGAGAAGCAGAAAAACCAAGTCTGCCAGCGCTGGAGTGGCCGGAAGTACCCGACAGACGCCCTCAAAGATCATGATTTTACTCAAAATTTACGTGATCTGATACAAGAATGTGACTTGTGGCTTCAATTAGCCCTTGATTCGCAGAAGCAGAAAAACCAAGTCTGCCAGCTCTAAAGTGGCCGGAAGTACCTGCCAGATGCCCTCAAAGATCAGGTTCCGGGCCAAATTTACGTGTTCTGAATTGATCTGATACAAGAATGAGATTGGTGGCTTCAATTAGAACTTCTTTCGGAGAAGCAGAAAAACCAAGTCTGTCAGGTCTGGAGTGGCCGGAAGTACCTGACAGACGCCCTCAAAGATCATGATTTTGCTCCAAAATTACGTGATCTGATACAAGAATGAGACTGGTGGCTTCAATTAGAACTTCTTTCAGAGAGGCAGAAAAACCAAGTCTGCCAGCGCTGGAGTGGCCGGAAGTACCTGACAGACGCCCTCAAAGATCATGATTTTGCTCCAAAATTACGTGATCTGATACAAGAATGAGACTGGTGGCTTCAATTAGAACTTCTTTCAGAGAGGCAGAAAAACCAAGTCTGCCAGCGCTGGAGTGGCCGGAAGTACCCGACAGACGCCCTCAAAGATCACGATTTTGCTCCAAATTTACGTGATCTGATACAAGAATGAGACTGGTGGCTTCAAATAGCCCTTGATTAGCAGAATCAGAAAAACTAAGTCTGCCAGCTCTGGAGTGGCCGGAAGGACCCGACAGACGCCCTCAAAGATCAGGATTTTGGTGTATGGTGTACAGTATCACCATCTTACCTGTTCAGGCTATGAAAGATACTTCGTAACTTACACTTAGTTCTACAGGTATGACTACTATGAAAAAAAAAACCGCCTAGTTCTACATCCATGTATGACTACTTGGAACACGTAAAATGGTATTTTTTTGTTCTGTCTAGTCATGCACCTACACGGTAGATTTAACTGTAATTTTATATCTGTACAAAATGATTTGTTTTGGCCCCCGCACTATCTTGTTTACTGGTTAAGTGCCCTTTGTCCACGAAAATCCATTGAAAAGTTCCATTGATGGATTTTTGTGGACTTTATGACCACTTTAATCCATTACTCGGGACTGTTGTACGGAATGTATTTTTTGGACACAATGAGTAACAAAAAAATTCATTAATAAGATATTGATAGGTACACCAAGGGTAAAAACACTTTCAGGCCCAGTTATGGGCCCAGCGTTATGTTCTAAAATGTTAAATCCCAAAACAAAACAAAAAAACACAGAATTTCAACAAGTAGGTAACAAGTCCAAGTGACAGATGTCAAAGTAAAACATTTTACAACCCCTGTTTGGTTTAGCTCATATAAAAAAAACTCCAGCCAAGCCAAGATAATTATGTTTTTTTGGAGTCATGAACTAGCGGTGCCGCGGGCACAAGAAAATGTAGAAACTAGTTGTTTGTCTGTTCTTACTTCACAGCCTATGTGGCTCATATTTTGTCCTTTGCTTGTCATAAGATTTTTACTGTCAGTTGTACAGCCGTTTAGAAGTTAATGTAAAAAAGGATAATTATTCTTACTACCCGTTGTCCTATAACGCGTTTTCCCGTAGAAATGAAGCATTTTCCCGCGGTAAAAAGTAAAATATTTTTTCAAATCAGTCCAGTAGTTTCGGAGCCTATTCAATACAAATAAACAAACAAACAATCAAATCTTTCCTCTTTATAATATTATAGTGCAGATGTAGATTAGTGTAGATAGTGTAGGTAGATGATGGTGCACATGGCTACTTTAGCAGGTAGAGGGCGCGAGGGGTGTGGAGTGTAAAAATCATTATGACTGTAGTAATACGTCAGATGGTTCGACATAAACTGATTTATTTTTTATACATGGCAATAACAATAAGGTCTGTATACCACATCAATGACAAGCAAAGGAAAAAAGATGAGCTAAATAAGCTGAAGAAGAAATACCCAAACGACTGGTTTCTACATTTTCTTGCGAGTTGGTGATTATAGAGCATCGCTTGTATCGATCCTATGTTTCAATATAAATAAAAACCGGCCAAGTGCGAGCCGGACTCACGAAACGAAGATTCCGTGGAGCCATCCAATAAAAAAAATGGTTTCATGGACCCTCGGTGCGTGAGTTCAACTCGCACTTGGCATGTTTTGACCATGGCTGGTCTGATAGTAACTTTTGATCAATACAATAAACAAAATCGAATGGCACGTAAAAATAATTATGCCAAAAAAACAACGTTTCTTGCAATTTTCTATTAAATCACAGTTTTACTCACTAGTCGGCTACACCGACGTGAGTAAAACCGTGATTTAATAGAAAAATGTGCAATGCTCACGAAAGTTTAAGTTTAAAAAAAAATCTTTCACTCTATACCTAACTACCTATATTCTTCAAAATCTGTAAATGCCATTCGTAATATTTTCGCATTCCGATGACTTTCTTCTTTCACAGTTTTCCTGTAGCTATAACGGTTAATGGTGCTGGCTGTCCTTGCAACCTACCTCAAAACTCACGAATATGAGTATAGTCATATTCGTGAGTTTTGAGGTAGGTTGAACGAAATGACAAAGTTAGAGAAATTTAAAGTTACAGGCCCGCCTGGCCATGAATCCTATTTTGTATAGACCAGTGGTTCTTAACCTATGGTCCGCGGACCACCAGTGGTCCGCGGAGGCACCCGAAGTGGTCCGCGAAGCCACCAGAAAAATGTCTTAGTAATTTAGTGGTTTTGGAAGGCATAATTTAGTGTAAAAAAACCGCAAATTTTTCGGGCGCGCTGCGCGCGTTTGTCCTATTCACAACCAAGGGAATCTCTATTATGAAAAAGGGTAGGGCAATCAGTGGATTTCCGAGCCCGCGCGCGCATTTATCTTAATTACATAGTCTCAAATTTAAAAGCAGGTAAAAAAGTCAAAGAATGTTAAAATAATCTGCTATACATTTTCTGGCACACGAGGCGCGTTTGTCCAATTTACAATAAAGGAAATCTCTATCATGAAAAAGAGTAGATGCAATCGGTAAATATCCGAGTCCTTTAATGAATATCCTATATAATAAAGCTGGTGAATTTTCGGGCGCGCTGCGCGCGCATTTATCACATGTTAAGGATTAACTCAAAGAAGGTTTAAGGATAATCGATAATTTTCAGACACACTAGGCGCGAGTTGCATATTTACAAACAAGCAAATCTCAAGGGCAACATCGGTGAATTTTCGGGCGCGCTGCGCGCGCATTTGTCCTGATAAAAGTATTTTTCACGAATATGAGTAGAGTAATTTCCTATTTAAAAATTATGCTAAGCTTTGAATAATTGTATGCGTATTTTAATTAGAGATAAAACAACCCCTTATTAATTTAGATTTACGTGTATAACCTCCAAACAGTTGGTGGTCCGCGGCAAGACAGAAATATTGTCAAATGGTCCGCCATCACTAAAAGGTTAAGAACCACTGGTATAGACAAATAGACAACGCCGTGGTCAGGCTGTTTTGACAGGGTTCCGTGGCCGTGTACCTTACCGACCACGGAACGAAAGCGCAAAAAGCATCCCAGTTTGCGTGCTTGTTGCTTTGGTTCAGTTATACTGGTCGATGCAATCGAAAAAAAAATTAAAAGCGGACGGTGCTAAATACTTGTATCGTTTTTTACCATTTTTCTGAACTTCGTGTCTAAAACACATTGTAAGGGGTATTTTTTCATTTTTTCTTTTCGATCAAGGAACAGACAACCAGCACCAAATTGACAGATGAACATCTAATATGTTGGCACTATACTAATTTTATTGATGACTGTCATTTATGTAAAGACCTAAGTCCACACACTCCGATTTTTTTTACACTCTGGTTTCATCATAAATATTTTTTACATTGCTTTGAACGTGGTAGTTACATTTCAGATGTTAAAATAGTTGATATTTAAAAGCTCAGCACATTCAACCTATTTAAGGCATGCACATATTATAAGTACATAATGCTAAACAGTATAATTAATAATAATGTTAATAATTTTTAAAGATGTTAATAAATTAAAATTTATTCGTTATTTAAAATTAAAGTCAATCCGATGACTTTCTCTTCTGACAGTTTTTCTGTAGCTATAACGGTTAATGGTGCTACCTCAACGCGCCATCCTGTATAATGGAAATGGTATTTTTTTTATTATTAATAATAATAATAATAATAATGGTTTATTTCAGGCAATAAGTTCTTACAGATCTAAAATAACAAGCCCATATAGTGTTAGTATAATCTTAAAAGCTACAAAGGGTTAGTATGGGATAAAATTATAGTAATAGCTAACTGGAGACCTGGGGGGCCACCCGCCACCGGGGCAACGTTGCCGTCACGGCTCACACCTTCTTCTCCAAATGCAGGCGAACCCAGTGCCCCAGCATTGGGGAGTCCCACCTGTCAGCCAGTGTGCTCAGAATGCTGTTGGGACTGCCGCGCCAGCGCGCCAGTAGAGACGCGCATCGCTTCCTGATGACAGCATCGAACCCGTCAACGTGCGCCTCAGCAAACATACCTGACGCGCTGCAGAACCGCGGCAGTCGCATCAGCACTCTGAACCCGTTATTATATTGAACGGACATGTGACCGTAAGCCTGCTGAGTATAATTGACCCACAGGCTGCTCGTGTAAAGCGATTGGCAGTAGGCTTTGAAAAGCGTCGCTTTCACGTCCCTGGTACAGCGAGCAAACCTGCGGGCCAACATGTTACAACGGACAGAGAGCGCCCTGCGTTCCCTCTCTATGTCTACATTGTCACGTTGGTCCTCGGTGACCCAGTGGCCCAGATATTTAAATTGTGAAACCCGTTTAAGAGCAGTGTCATTGAGGTTTATAGGTGGCACATTAGGACAGCGTTTGGACCCAGACCTGAATACCATGAACTCGCTTTTTTTTTTATTATATCTGAGCCCATGGGCCTCCGCGTATGATTCACACATTTTTAACAGCTTGCGTAGAGCCCCGATCGACGGGCTCAGCAGCACCATGTCGTCTGCGTAGCTGATGTTGTTGACACATACGCCATCTATGTGACATCCAACTTTGGTGCTACTGAGCCCCTCGATCAGTCGGTTAATGTACAGGTTGAAGAGTCTAGGGGACGTGAGCCCCCCCTGCCTCACCCCGCACTCCAGCCTGTACACATCCGAGTAAGAGCCAGCCCACCTCACAGCATTGTTTTGGTGACCGTACCAATATCGAAATATTGAGACAGCTTCTCTTGGCAGGTCAGTGTCACATTCTAGCTTCTCCCATAAAAGTTTATAAGACACAAGGTCAAAAGCTTTGGATAAGTCTAGGAAACAAGCGTAGACTGGTGTTTTCCTAGCTGTGTAGTATTGTACAGTTTGCTTGAGACATAAAATAGCGCTCTCTGTTGATAGTTCCGGCCTAAAGCCAAATTGCGCGTCATTAAGAGTCAGATGTTTATTTAAATGTTGGTCAAGCAAACTGTCCAACACTTTAGCTATGATAGTAGCCAGTGAGATTGGCCTGTAATTATTCAGATCGGATGCATCTCCGGTTTTACTTTTAACAATCGGTACTACTATTGTATGCATAAGATGTTCAGGTAGGTACGAATGACTAATACACAGATTGTAAAACAAAGATAAAACCCTTGGCAGATGGATGCCAGCATGTTGGAGATGCTCAATGCTGAGCTTGTCGTGGCCCGGAGATTTACCCCTCACCATGTTTTTGATTACACGCGCCACTTCTTTCGCAGAGAATCGTATGGTAATGTCCTCGGCACAAACCCCAGCATTGGGCGTCTCACTTATGTGATCAAGAGGCGAACTTACTCTAAAGTGGTTCTGAAAAGCTCTCGCTATCTCACGGGGCTCGGAGACACCCGCTACGCTGACAGGAGGGTTAGATCTTGGGTTCAGTTTATTTGTCGCTTTCCAGAAATCTTTAAAGTTTTTATTAGAATGATGTTCCATAAGGATGTTCATTTTAATTTGTTGTTGATTAGTTTGACACCATTTTAATTTTGATTTGAAAATCTTCCTGGACTCGATCATGCTATCGTAAATATTGCCAGAATGGGGTTTGCCGTGAAGCAGCCAGGTCTGAAAGAACAATCGCGCCCTCCGGTGAGCCTCTCCCACATGCTTATTCCAGCCCGTTACATATTTCCCTTTTTTACGTTCAAATTCACGAGAGCTACTAGCAGCACCCTCTGTGAGTATATTAACAATATTTTTGTACATATTGTCTATGGCAGATCTATGATTATTATCTGAGCACATTTTATCAGCGCAACTACTAAATTCTAAAGGAAAGTGCATATCACGCAGCTTTGAATTACAAAATTCTTTATATTTATCAATTTGCTTGCCATCCCTCTCTCCCCAGATCACATTACTACTGCTTGTATTTGATGTACAAATTTTTGCTCTTATTAATTCTAAGTTACATTCAATAAGTAACGGATAGTGGTCCGAACAATATACATCGTACAACACGGAAGCGCTAATCACTGTATGCCGTATACATACAAAAGTATTAACACATATTATTGCCAGTGTTTTCACCATTATTTTGGATGCTTACAAGAAACAAAATCGAATGTGCACGAAATAAAAGTTTTGTCAAAATCGCAAATTTTTTGGCACCCTGACTATAATTTTCAAAATCTGTAAATGCCACTCGTAATATTTTTGCAATCTGATGACTTTATTTTCTGACAGTTTTTCTGTAGCTATAACGGTTTATGTTGCTGCCTCAACGCGCCACCCTGTATAATGGAAAGTTTAAGTTTAAGTTTTATTTAGATTTTTTATATTTGTTATGTTTTGACCATGGCTTTTGATCCTTATTTACTAGAAACAAAATCATATGGCACGAAAAAATAAGTTTGGTGAAATTTACCAATTTACTTGCACCCTGTATATATTTTTAAAAATCTGTAAATGCCATTCATGATATTTCCGCAATTCAAATACTTTTTTTTCCGACAGTTTTCCTGTAGCTTTAACGGTTAATGGTGCTGCCCTTGTAAACCAACAACAAAAGTACATACAAAAGTATTAACTCTTGCTTTTGGGTATATACTCAGTAAAAACGAGTAATAACGAATAAATACTCATATTTTCTTTACCGAATCATTAAATACTATTTAGTATTTACTCACCGCCCATCTCTATCCGAAAATGTCAAAAACGATCCTTGTGGTCGGGTCACTAAGTAACATCCTTCTGGCGAACACTTCCAGGTCCGAGTCTCCACTCTACTAACTGACTGATCCAGTGTGTATCTACCAGACAACCTTTATTTAAACATGAACATTTTCAACTTATAAAATTTTTGTACCAGATGAAGTAAATGTAGTAGTCCCCATCAACCTTTGAGGCCGTCTGTCGGGTACTTCCGGCCACTCCAGAGCTGGCAGACTTGGTTTTTCTGTTTCTGCTAATCAAGGGCTATTTGAAGCCACCAGTCTCATTCTTGTATCAGATGACGTAAATTTGGAGCAAAATCATGATCTTTGAGGGCGTCTGTCGGGTACTTCCGGCCACTCCAGCGCTGGCAGACTTGGTTTTTCTGCCTCTCCGAAAGAAGTTCTAATTGAAGCCACCAGTCTCATTCTTGTATCAGATCACGTAATTTTGGAGCAAAATCATGATCTTTGAGGGCGTCTGTCAGGTACTTCCGGCCACTCCAGAGCTGACAGACTTGGTTTTTCTGCTTCTCCGAAAGAAGTTCTAATTGAAGCCACCAGTCATATTCTTGTATCAGATCACGTAAATTTGGAGCAAAATCGTGATCTTTGAGGGCGTCTGTCAGGTACTTCCGGCCACTCCAGAGCTGACAGACTTGGTTTTTCTGCTTCTCCGAAAGAAGTTCTAATTGAAGCCACCAGTTTCATTCTTGTATCAGATCACGTAAAATCGGGTGTTTTTTTGCACCGGAAGTGGCCCTTTTTTTCGACCTTTCGGCCAATTCAGAGTGATAAGACCGATTGATTCGAGCTCAGCGTAACTTTTTCTATTTGAAGCCATAAAGCTTATCTTTGTATCAAGTGACGTGAAGATCATGCGGTCGGCTTCCGTACTAACACGCGCACTAGCATCTTTCAGTGTGTACGACGGCGTATGCCCGTCGAGCGCTCATAATATCATCACGTCTCGGCAGTTCTGTTAGAGGGGAGATTGGCATTTTTTTTCTTATTATAAACAGCGAAGAATCGAATTATAA
This sequence comes from Zelleria hepariella, assembly GCA_949319315.1. NCBI lineage: Eukaryota > Metazoa > Arthropoda > Insecta > Lepidoptera > Yponomeutidae > Zelleria > Zelleria hepariella. The sequence goes on from OX439393.1 coordinate 11,012,577, forward strand.
CAAAGTCCATTCGAAACCACAAAAGTCAACGATGTCAGGTAACGCCTTTTTATAAGATGGGTACAGTGCGTTTCACGAAAGAATTCTCTTGGGTTGAACGAAAATAGTCCCTATCACATTGTAATAAGAGTTTCGTCAAGGGAACTCTTTCGTGAAACGCACTGAGTTTGAGTTAAATTAAGGGAAAATCGCGCTTGCTATACGCTGATAAAGTGGTCAATAGAACTTACCATTGTCCAAGTGATCCCCACGCTCGTTGTGTGTCCCTACGACGTTGGGTTGCCTTGGTGGGCGGATGGGATACGCTCAATTTACCACGTCCCATATTGTGCAATATTCCTTAAAACTATTTTTTTGCACGCTGGTTTTCGAATATTATAATTTTTTAACACTTTCATAATGCTTACAATCACGCTCTCTGTTGGAAGACACAACATTTTAATCGTTACTATTAATATGTGTAGTACTCTTATTAAATGCGACACAAATGTTCTAGTGCCAGGTTCCTACGAGCGATGGAACAGCACAGCACATAAAATATTGGGGAGTGGTGCAGAGGCACCAAACGATTGTATGAAATTAACTAAGGACATTTTAAGTTATGGAAACAAACTATAATTACCGATTATAAACTAGGACATTGGTTACAATAGAAAATGGTCCTTGTTACTAAAAATAAAATAAAAATATTATAGTGTGGAAGATTAGCATAAACCTAATTTACATACATGAAACTTCCAAGCTATGCAGTGCAGTAACAAAATCGTTACAGGATGGACAAAATGCCAGAGGCCAAGGAATGGAGGGGGCCATAAAGAGATCGCGAAGTTTCATTCGTTAGTTTCATAAATTAAGTCGGACAAACAGGAAACAAATCGGTTAAATTCGAAAAAAATGCTTTAGTCCAGCGATGGTCGTACCTTGGGTGAGTGGGAGACCACAGACAAGCGTCCGTACACGCCATATTTACGTTCGTCCTCGGGTCGCAGCGTACCCATCTTCTTCATAACTAGATAAATCTGTAAGGAGAGACAACGTTCCGAAACGGTTGGATTTATCAGACCCGATAAATAATTTATCTGCTGCACCGGTAGCACAACGCATCGATAAAAGTTTCTTGTCCCGCTTTTGAGACCCGCCATTTTTTATGTTGCCATCTTGTTTTATGAAGCAACATTATCGATAGCAAGATAAAAGCGTTTATAAATGCGTTTGTGCTACCTACAATCTACGAGCTGCTTTAGAGAGAGTAAATCAATAAAACTGCGCTCCTAGTAGCAGAGTGAGATCTAACGAGCTATTGAGACTATTATTACAGTTCGAAACCTTTGACATAATATATCGCTAATGGAAATCAATGATTGTTACAACTAAAAAGTAAGATGTAGCCTGTTTAATATTGTACATGTCCCATTAGCTGGGCAAAAGCCTTCTCTCAGAGAGAGAGAGAGTTCGGGCTTAATCACTAAGCGTGCTCACCGCGGATTGGCGATTTTCGCGTTGAGGGTATAATGCCCGAGACGCTCAGGTTTCCTCACGATGTTTTCCTTCACAGTTAGCGAGTGCTATTGGTACTACAAATTCACAAATGTACGTAACTTTGAAATAAATAAATAAATCCCCGCACCGGGAATCGAACATTAATCATCCTAATTCCTACTACTATTCTAAACGCGAAAGTTTGTAAGTATGGATGGATGGATGTTTGTTACTCTTTCACGCTGAAATGGCTTGACGGATTTGAATGAAATTTGGAATGGAGATAGCTGAGATATCAGAATAACACATAGGCTACATATTATCACGCTATTACACTTAGGGGCAATGTAAACCACATATCTTTTTTCTGTAGTTCACGCGGACGAAGTCGTGGGCAAAAGCTAGTTAAAAAGAAGGGTTTGGCTAACTTGCTCGAGCATCCCGTAGGAGCGTATGAGGAAGTCGCGCTGCGCCAACTGGTTGACTCGCTCGCGCTCCTCTTTCTCGACGATAGGGTCCGGCTCGAACGAACACAGCACGTACGGGGGCTTGGGCTCTTGCTCCTCCGGCTGCAATCAGTCAGTCGGTCAGAGTGACGCACGGGCAATGACGTCTAGGCACAATAATAATAATAAAACTCTTTATTTCGGACCAGGTCCATAGTGACATACACACACAGTTACGATATTTACAAAAAAATACATAGTTGTTAGTAAGCATATAAGGACATGGTTAGGTTAGTACTAAACTAATACTTATATCGCTTTAACGGTTTCACTTACTTTTATTTTGTCGGAATAGCCGACATGTTTCGATATAAAAATGTGCAGTGCTTACGAAAGTTTAAGTTTTAAACTAATACTAGTGGTTCGCCCCGAACTTTGAACTCGCGACCCTATATCTCAGCAACCCCTCGACCGATTTGGCTCATGTTTGAACTTAAAAATTATCTTTGCCTCATTTACCCGCCTACCAAATTTCATGACGATCCGACTACCTTTACTCAAGTTATCGTCGAACGAACATTCATACTTATATACATACAAACGCCGGATTGTTCCAGTAGACTCGGAGAACTTCGCTCGCTCGTTCAAAAACAAATAATAACAAAAACACACAATAGTACGGCTCCTTGTCCTAACAAAAATCAGTTTTATGGTCCCATCCTGAAGAAAGCACGAAACTTGGCATGAATGTAGCTGTCATATATGTGCTTTAATTTAGATATGGAAGCATGTCGAAAAATGATTTTTCCCCCCATTCCCCCCCCTTTGTATGTGGCAAATCGTGGTTTTTCTTATTTTTTATTAAAACGGTTTCAGCTATTACAAAACTGTCAAAGAACAATATGTTCTTTATAAAATTCACTACAATATTGTCTTTGGACGTATGTTGATAGAACTTATAGTTTACAAATTAGGTACATGTAACTTTGAAGTTTTATCAACATTTTACTAAAGATAGTACTATATATGTACCAAATACCTAAAATAGCTGCGCACGACCGCGTGATAGGTATCAGTAGAGCTATGGCGACAGTAGGGGCGCGGGGCGGTGGAGTGGGGTGTAGCCTTGCCTACCCGACCCGACGACAAGCGACGCGGCGGCGCGCGGCGACCGACCAGTCCACCCGCTTCGTCTGAGCTACGTGGATGTGCGTTGCGTCTCCGCTCCGCCTCGGTGTTACGCGAGTTACGAATCCCGAGTTTTGATCATTATTAAAACATTGAAGTATTTTACAAGTGTGAGAGAGTTCTAACTGAAGAGGTAAGTAAATCCAGACTTCATTACTTTACTTTACTTACATTAAAATAAGCCACAGCGCGCGTACTTAGACCAGACTTAATCGGATCGCTGTCTGTTAGAATACGACGAACTTTACAGTCCGAAACACGCTAAGCTATCCTAATCCATACTAATATTATAATGCTAAAGTGTGTTTGTTTGTCTTTCTTTCACGTCAAGCGATATTATTATGAAGCTACTATACCGAGAACTGAATATTTTAAAAAATCTGAATTCGAGTGTGAATTTTAAGTGTAATTATTTTTATTTTCAGTTATTACTCCATGAAAATTTACAATGGCAAGTTCGGAGGAAGAAACTGACTGGAACAAGTGCTTATACTGTCAACAAGACACGGGTGATCCGCTTGTTTGCCCTGCGTTTTCCAAACGAGCAGATGTAGGAGCTGGCTATATAAGTCTAGCCGAAAATGCTTCGACATTAAATGAGCTTGGCAAGATACCTGAAGATATCGTAAAGAGACTCGAAGAAGGTGGTACATTCTTGGAAACACTGAAATCCAAACAAGCAAAATTTCACAAAAGATGTCGTGCCAATTATAATAAGACTACCATTGACCGGATCAAAAAAACCATCTCTAAAGTGGAGAATACATCGACGGGCGACGCACTATGTACCTCAAGCCGCCTGCCAAGAGCTACAGGCTCGAAAGTAGTTAAAGTTTGTTTTTTCTGCAACAATCCTGAGACTGATAAGGAAACCCTTCATACTGTCGTAACAAAAGAAATCGAAAAGCGTATTCGAGATGGAGCAACTACTCTTTATCGGCAGGATTTATTAGTGAAAATGGCAACAAAAGACTTAGTGGCTCAGGAAGCATCGTATCATAAGAACTGTCTTACATTTTTTTACAACGAAGTTAGATCTTATAAAAGTAAGACTAAAGAAGCGGAATGTGATCCTGATTTTATAAAGCTTGCCTTTACAGAACTTGTGATGTATATGGAGTCTAGCTCAGAAAATGTTTTCAAACTGTCTGAATTAAGAAAGATAATCAATGATAGACTTAAACAACTACAGAGAGATGAAGCATTGTCCATTTCATCGCATCGTCTACAAGATAGGCTATTGAAACACTTTCCTGGCCTTCGATGTTATTCGGATCCACCTAAGCCAACTATTCTTGCTTTTGAGAAAGATATTGGTAGGATTGTTCGTTCTGCAGTAGACCATGAAGTTGATAACCATTTCATGGACATGGCGAACGTTGCTAATACTTGTCGAGCTGAAATGTTTAATTTAAAAGACACTCCATTTAGTGGAAGCCTAATCAAAGATGTTCCAGAAATTCCGCTTTCTCTGTTAACACTTATAAAAATGCTTCTTCACGGACCGAGCATCATAGACCAGAGTGAGGACGTAGGATTAGATGCTGCTAATTCGATAGCTCAACTCGTTATGTTCAATGCAACAAAAAAAACGCCTTCAGACACAAATATACGTCATACGACCAAACATGAGCCCACGTTGCCGCTGTACATTGGACTTCTTGTTCATACACACACTAGACAGAGAAAAATAATAGACAAATTAGCCCATCATGGTTTGTCAGTAACATACAAAAGAGTCTTGCAATGCTCGAAACAAGTCTCTGAAGCTGCATGTCAACTTTACGAAGATGAAGGGGTTGTTTCTCCCATAGCTTTGCAAAAAAATGTGTTCTCTACAGCTGCTTTCGACAATATCGATTATAATCCGTCATCTGTCACAGCCGAAGGTGCTCTTCATGGAACATCAATCAGCATTGTTCAGCATCTTGATCAAGACTCTGAAAGATTACCTCGTCGAATGCTCCCAATATCAAAACCTAGTCCCTCTTCATCACTTCGGGTTAAACCATTACCATCCTTTTACACTGAAGTTGCTCCATACAGTCTCAAGGTAAAGGAACCAAGGATTCCTCCCATTCCTGAAAATAGTTCGATTGATCTGACTGTAGATCTGAATGCTGAAAAACGGCTCGAAGACGCATGGCTTGAGCGAGTTCGAGATACTATAGATAGAACAGAACAAAACCCAGAATCTATTTCATGGGCTGCCTATCACGCAAGTCAACAGCAAAGCGAACAAAAAGGATTGTCGCGTTCTGTACTTTTGCCCCTTCTTCCAGATCCTTCACATTCAATAGCTGTTGTCAAACATATAATTAATAACGTGCAAAAAACCATTAACTCTTTAAACCCAAATCAAGCAACAGTCATTGCTATGGATCAACCTCTATACGCTCTTGGAAAGGTCTTCCAATGGAACAATCAGGAGCAGTTTGGAGAAAAAAACATTGTTCTCATGATGGGTGCTTTTCACATAGAAATGAACTTTATGACGTTGATTGGGGATTTATTAGGAAAATCTGGAATAATATCAGCTTTGACACGTGCTGAAGTCTGTGGCGAGGGAAAGGCTCAGTCATTTTTAAAAGCCTCGCATCCGAGACGTGCCCGATACGTTCACGAAGTACTCTCTGCTGCATTACATATTCTTTCTGTGCGCGCCTATGATACATACAAAATCGAAAACACAGAAACGCACACTGACTTTGAGAAATGGAAACAACAACAATCGATAGATTCCGCTGCGTTTCACTTCTGGAATATGATTCTCAGTTTAGAAGTGTTGAGAGCTACTTTTGTGCGCTCTATCCGTACATCAAACTTTGACCTATACCTTCGGGCCTTAAAGTCAATGGCGCCATGGTTTTTCGCTATTGATCATACCAATTATGCTCGATGGATATCAGTGCATATTCGTGATATGGAGCTACTGCCAAATGTTGCCCCTGAGGTATACCATGCATTCTGTTCTGGAAAATTTACAGTCAAAAAGTCCAATGCGCGTTTTTCCTCGATTGCACTTGACCAAAGCCACGAACAGGAAAACAAATTAGTTAAGAGCACAGGAGGAGCAGTGGGACTTACAGAGGATGCAGCTGCGTTAAGACGCTGGATGATTGCTGGGCCCGAGATAGCTTCTTTGCTGAGAGAATTCGAGACATCACATGACAATCAGAGTGAAGATAAAGAAAATATTGAAAAAATTCACCACGAAGAATCAAAGAGCCATCAAAAAAGGTTCCAGAAACATGTTGAAGCTCTTATCTTCACACTTTCGGAGAATGATAACCTACTATTGGATGATAAATTACAGACTGTAGATACTCAAATTATAGTTGAAAAAGATGGTGAAGCACAAATGCGATCATTAACAAGTCTCGGAAATACGCAATACACTAAATTTGTGGAACAACGGATTATTTCAAATAATGTTTCTATCTTCGACCCTATCAAGAGAAACAAAATCAACATATTTGGAGGTACAGCTTCTTGTAAATCAAAACAAGCCACTAAACTGTCGATAGCGAAAAGCGACGCCGCCTTATTCTCAAAACTGTACATCGCCTGTCAGCATAGGCAAGGGGATATAGATGACTTTTTCAAACATGAAAACCAACCGTTTCCTCCGTCCCTCTCTGAGACAGGAAATATAAGATATGTGGCAAAATCGGAACTACTGAAATGTTTTGAAGACAAATATGAAGACAAAGAAGATGAAGAGGAGAATGAAAGTATTGTCACCGAGTCAACCGAGTCATTTAACGAAGATCCCGCAGACTGCACTTCAACGTTTCTAGATGGTCCTGCTGTAGTTCAAATGATAAGACCGGGCACTAACGTTACATTTGACGATTATCGCAAAACATTTATTAATTATGTTACGAACCAGAACGGAAATCGAGTTGATGTCGTTTTTGATGCATATCATGAAGACAGTCTCAAGAATCATACACGGGAGAAGAGGGGTACAGGATTTCGACAAAAAGTCACACCAGCAGGTAAACTTCCAAAAAATTGGCAACAATTTCTTCGTTCGTCACAGAACAAAGTAGAACTTTTCAACTTCCTGGCTGATGGACTCCAACAGGTCCAACATGCGAAAACGATTGTTGCAACCAAAGGGAAACAAGTTTTGTGTAACGATGCCACCGTAGATACGTCCTCCCTTAAGTCAAAACAAGAAGAAGCTGATACCAGACTCTTTCTTCATGTTTCGCACGCCGTGCAGCATGGTCACACAGAAATATTAATTAGAACGGTTGACACAGATGTGGTTGTTGTAGCTATTGCCTTATACAGCGGGCTAAAAGAAATGGGTTTGAACAAATGTTGGATATCATTCGGAACAGGGAAAGCTTTACGTACTATTGCTATTCACCAACTCGTGAATAAACTAGGCCCAGAAAAATGCAGCGGCATGTTATTTTTTCACGCATTCACAGGGTGTGATACAGTATCTGGATTTTGTGGAAAGGGAAAGAAGTCCTTTTGGAAAACTTGGAATTCCTTCCCTGAAGTTACCAGAGTATTTGAAACCTTGTCACGACCTCAAAATGAAATTGAAACCCATCAATTGGATGCTTTGGCAAGATATGTCATTCTGACTTACGACAAAACTAGCGATTTAGAAGACATTGACCAAGCTAGAAAAGCGTTATTCATCAAGGGACGGGCAATGGACAGGCTGCCACCAACACTCGGTGCTCTAGAACAGCATACAAAACGAGCTTATTTGCAAGCAGGATTGATCTGGGGTCAAAGTCTGATACCAAATCCTGAATATCCGAACTTTGAGAACTGGGGTTGGATGAAAGAAGACGGTATTTGGATTCCATTTTGGAGTACAACTAAAGAAACGTCCGCATCTGTAAAGGAATTGACGAAGTGTTCATGCCGCAGCTGCATTAAAGGACGATGCATTTGTAGGAAGTCGGGCCTTCCCTGTACTGGGCTCTGTAAGTGTGGGGGGGATTCTTGTGATATGCATTAAAATAAATATATAATTTTCACTGTAATTTACTGTATTTTTAATAAATTGCTTGAAACCCTTAGCTCTAAATCTAAGCAAAACGAACGGATAGGTGTATTGTAAAAAGGTAAAAAAACGAGTACTTGAGTCAGACGCGGTAAGCTGTAACTCTAGAAGTAATGCTTCTATGACTATGATATAGGTGTCATTTTGTAGCTCAATGTATAAGGTATCTAACTCCTTTAGCCTATTTTATCACCACTCTTGTCGTTTTCCTATAAATGGAGTAAGAAAAAAAAAGTTTGCATGTTTTTACAATTTCATAATACGTTGGTGGCTGTAAACAGAAATATATTAATCTTACCACTATAAAATGTAGTATCGTTTTGTAGGTAATTTATCGACGATGATTTGTTCTCTGAAAGGTAAACTCCTCAGTCTTATCTTTTTCGTAGAAAATTCGGAAAACCAGAATGAGGGAGATAAAAGGGGGGGGGGAGGGGGGAAAAAAGTATTTTTCGACATGCTTCCATATCTACATTGAAGCACATATATGACAGCTACATTCATGCCAAGTTTCATGCTTTCTTCAGGATGGGACCGTATTTTAAGTTAAGGACTCGTACTACAAAGAAAAACATGCGACAATAGGACGCATATCTTTTTTTTGGATGCGTTTTTCGCTAAAAACTCTTCTGCAGAATCTTAGCGCGAGGCTTAACTATGTATTTTTAGGACCTAAGGTTTGGATCCTAGAACTTAAGAATGCAATCCATTCTCGCCAAAAGTGGCCACTTTTAGCGAGAATCGAGCCTCGCGTTGAGATTTTTCAGGAGAGTTTTTAGCAAAAAACGCATCCAAAAAGAAGATATGACTTTTTTTTTTTCATTGGCGGCGCTATTTGTACGTCCTACTGGGCCTTAAACTGTAGTGGGGCCCTTGGGCACACAAGTGTTCAGGGCCCATTTGGGAAAAAGGGCCCCAAATTCTTGTGGCGAAAAAAGAAACTTCACATTTCCTACATTACAATGCCACGTTTTCTGCCAAACAATGTCGTTGGCTTATTTTATCATAACTTATGTTACAGTGCCCGACAAAAATGTTTTTAGAAAAAATCTGAGAGAAATTGTCCGTCTTTCGGGGCCCCCGGAGAATGGGGGCCCTGGACACGGGCCCCGTGTGTCCCTATGGTAAAGACAGTCCTGCGCACGGGTAAGCAGATTGACCAAAAATTACATGGAATATTTGTTCAAAGGTAGGACGAACATATAAAGCGTCTGATTGTATGGAACCCTTTGAGTCCGACTTGCAGTTGGCAAGTTTCTACTTATAACTGCCATTGTTTGCTTAGAAAAGTATCCTTACTTTCACAAATGTATTTTCATCTTCTACTCGCAGATTTTCACCGTACTTTCACAAATGCTAACGTATTTTCACAAATGTACGGTCGGCCACAGTCACAGATACCCCATGGCGGCTCTTACCGCGCACGGCATAAGGTCGCCAATCGAACAAAAATGGGTACCCTAGCGTGTTGCCGACTGTACAAGTTTTAAGTTGATCTCGCTTATTATTGAGATCCTTTCCCCATTGATCTTTGGAGTTGAAGATCATTGTATAAAATTTCTATTCTCATTATTCAGCTGTAGACTCGACTATACCTACCTGTAAAGAAACAGCCACTCACCGGCGTAGACGCTGGCTTGGCCGTCTTCTCCTTTTCTTTCTCTTTCTTCTTATCCTTGACCTCTTTGACCTTGACCTTGGTGACCTTCTCCGCGGCGACGGGCTGCGCGGGCGCAATGACGCTGTCCTTGAGCTCTTCGACCGTCTTCTTGTCTGTAGCGGGTTTTTCTTTAGCTTGGCTCTTCTTTAGTACGTCCGCTTTCGCTTTTGATAGCTGTGGGGTGGACATTTGTCACTTGCATAGTGCACTAGGCATAGTTTAAATTAAGCAGAACATGAAACTTGGGGTTTCATGCATGTTTCATATCCACGAGAAATCTAGTATTCACTTAATCTTAAGCTGTGACTGGCAAAAAATATCGAAGACCTTCAGTGCATTGGGATTTTAGCGTGACCTTTCCAACAGTTGGCGCTTTAAGTAAGAGCGGCCTTATTTTGTAATACTATGAAAGAAATCCGGGTTATAGAGCAAGCACGGCAAGCAGACAAGGTAATATCTACCAATGCGAAAGCATTTGAAGGGTTTCAATATTTATTTTATTTTATTTTATTTTGTTTATTGGGAAGCATAACAGTTGTAAATTACACTTATTAACAGAATAAGCTCCTAGCTCCTTTATCTAATGCGGTCTATTCTGGAATGACGCCCACTGTTGGGTATTCAACCTCATTGGTCCCTTGCAATTCTTGTCCACAAACCATCAGCTTATTTAAAGACTTAGACCCACTGAATCGGCGGCCTGTCCAGCGGACGTCTCAAGTTCGGACGGGCCTGCTCACCGAACGTCTTTCTCAAGTTTACGCCGGAGTTAGTTCAGTCTACGGCTTAATTACAAGGCTACAACCGGCCGCCACTATTTACCATGACGCCAATCACCTGGTACTCCTCCCGCTGTATCCTCGTGCAGTCGCCGCGCGCTCGCGACGACGCGGTCGCAGTATAAAGTGACCCCGATGGCTGTTGGAACAGCGAGGCGTACTGCTCGCCCACCGGATACACTCGCCTTTGGAGAAACAATAGAGAATGGTGAAGCTTGTTAGACTGCCAACCTACCCAATCGGTGCCGGTGTAAGACCACGTGCCCGGCGGTTCGTGGAGCAGCGACGCGTATTGCTCGCCTACCGGGTATACTCGCCTGGGGGAGAAATGGGCTTTGTTTTGAGGGGATAGAAATGGGCTTTGTTTTGAGGGGATAGAAATGGGCTTTGTTTTGAGGGGATAGAAATGGGCTTTGTTTTGAGGGGATAGAAATGGGCTTTGTTTTGAGGGGATAGAAATGGGCTTTGTTTTGAGGGGATAGAAATGGGCTTTGTTTTGAGGGGATAGAAATGGGCTTTGTTTTGAGTGGATAGATATGGGCTTTGTTTTGAGGGGATAGAAATGGGTTTTGTTTTGAGGGGATAGAAATGGGCTTTGTTTTGAGGGGATAGAAATGGGCTTTGTTTTGAGGGGATAGAAATGGGCTTTGTTTTGAGGGGATAGATATGGGCTTTGTTTTGAGGGGATAGAAATGGGCTTTGTTTTGAGGGGATAGATATGGGGATATTGCAGCTGATAATACGCAGGGGATCGGAAAAGGTAATACATTATTGGTGCATTGAACGGTTAATTTACACACGAGTGAATTAATTTGTTTTTAGGTAGGTGTTTTTGGCTTAGCTTGGCAGGACATTAGACTCAAAGGCCCAGGATTCCACCAAAATACGAATAGAATTCGACTGACCTAAAGTGGGACTTAGGGTAGGATTTGACTGACCTAAGGTAGAATTTGACTGACGTGGGGTAGAATTTGGCTGACCTAACCTAAGGTAAAATCTATGATTTGTATTATTAAAAAGGTTTACCTGAAGTTACCCAAGTGCGTTTCTTCCCATTGTATCTGCGTTTGCCACGGACTTTTCTCTTGTTCCTTCTCTTCCGGTTGCGCAAACTCGGAGAACCTGAAATTAAAGTATCGGTTTTAACTTGTACGTCGCGTAGAGACCAACATTCGATTCATGATGTATGAAGTTGTTGATGAAGGAGTAACGTCACGCTAAGCCAAAAGTCTGTGAGACATAAATCCTTCTTCCCTCCGGGTGCTGGGAGCTTATTCTCCGGAATCTCGCATTCGACATATCTCGAAGGAAAAATTTCATGTCATTTCGATCTCGACTGCTCCCGACAACTCGAATCGTTGCATGGAGTCTCGATAAACTTGTTTATCCCGCTATCGACTGGCGCCATCATGCATCATTTCACTACGAGAAGCAAGATGGCTGTGTTTATCTGTGCTGTGGCTGATTTAGATTAGATTTAGAAATTATTTATTGCCACAAAATGAACACGAAAAAAACTTATACCTACTAATAGAAATTAACATCCGCGGTTGTGGCAAATGGGATTGTTTCAGCTGTTGCTGTAGTTATACAATATTTAAACGTATAATCCGTGCGGGATCAGAATGGGATAATACCTTTTGGAACTGAGAAGCTCGCGGTCCTGTAGCGTCAGCATTTCGGCAAACTCTAGTTGTCTATGGCAAACTCGCGTCGAAACTTGCTTGTGTTTTCTGTGCGCGTGGGTGTCTGCTCGAGTTTTATCACGTTTTATTCAATTAATGCAATAAAATTGAATCCTTTTAGTTTACAAACATTAAACAATTTTGTGTATTTCCAATTTCATAACCCTATGATAGAACGTAGAACTAAAATTTTTTTTACTGACGATACTCGAGAACTGTTGTTTTCGATTCAGTTCCAAAAGGTATTATCCCATTCTGATTCCGCACGGATTATAATTACATATTTTATTTGTTCACTCACTTAGTAGTCTGCAGCAGTCGATCCCGGATGCGCTTGCGGTCCTCCTCCAGCACTCGTTTCTTGTCGCACTGCCAGATGTTGAGCATCGTGAATGTGTCCGTGAGCAGACCCTCCTTCACCTCGCGGTCGAGCTGCGTGTCCGTGTGGAAGCTGGGCGAGTGGTTCACCTGTAGGTAGGTACATGTGGGCAAGGGCCTTAGGGTCAATTGATATTTAGTGTCTCATTTTTTTGGGTAGGTACTTAAAGTGAAGGGAAAGAGAGATGGAGGCAGACCACGCGCCAGATTGACGGATATTATGGGCAAAGCTACGAAAAACACCTGCATGAACTGATCCACATTGCGAGTGATAGAACTCAATGGAGAATTCTGCTCTCCGCCACCTTAAAGTGTTGGACACGTTCCTCAGCATGAGGGAACGACTGGATTGATCTCTTTTTTTGGGGTTATGAAGGTTTATGAGGCCAAATATCAGCAGTGGGATCACATTATTTGCAAACTGCAATGCCAGCTTTTGTTACTTTCTTCTTGTTAGGCGGCAAGGTAAGAGTTACTTCATAAGTTGTGATTAGCAAGCATGCCATGCCATTTCCATGCCATGCATAGAAAAACAATGCGAGGCGCAAACTGATGCGAAGTGTAAATTGCCCAGCAATTTTACATTTACATATCACCTCGCCTCTAGAAAACAAGGGGATTTAAAAGTGGCTTTTACCTCCAGGATGTATGGATGAAGTCGATGATCGAGTAGAATGTCAAACCCAAGAATTTCAAAGCACGCGTGAACCTGCAAAGAGTGAACGTTTTATAGTAAAAGTCTTGTCTGTGTGATGGATAATCCAGCCAGCCTAGATTATTTACAGTGCAAAAGCTCTTTCATTGAGATAAATATTTAAATCACTATGAGATACAATAAAAAATAATTCGAGTACCTAAGCATTATTTTAGCAGTGAATCGATAAATTTAAGGACTATTTTCAAATGGAAATACGTAGGTCCCCAAATTCAACTGATTGCTACATGTATAATGCAACCATTAACGAAACTTTTTACATGGATGGTAATTACATACATTAACAAAACGTTACGATAGACTTTACTAAACTAGGTACTTGAAATTGAGGCAATTTAGTTAAATGTCGACAGTGAAGTGAACTGAGACAGCTGTCTACTACTACTTCACACAAGAGCAAAAGTTAAACAGTAATAGACCATGTCATGCGAAGGGAAGCAAGCGTGGTAGCTGTGCTTGAGTATCGGCCAGGCGGAGATGATGGTCTTGACAATGACTTGGTCGATCGAGTGCCACAGCCGGTCCAGGTCCACCCCTTGGGACAGCAGAATCTTGTTCAGCGTTGAGATCTTCCTGGCGCCCCGGAAACGTAGTGGAAACAGGTGTAGCTATTGCATTTGCAACGTACGTTTTCAAAGGTCCTTTCGGTTAGTTTGGGGTTTGAGATATTTTACAAGTGGAGATGGAGGCAGAGAGATTTTAGGTCACGGAGAGTCGGAGAGGTGACTTTCGAGCCAAACCATGTGTTGTGTATTTGTTAACATGCCCACATGCTTTGATCACAATTCACAAACATAGCATGCGTATTAGTACGACACAAACATGCACCACCAAAACAAGGTAATCAGTTCAGAAATTATTACCATCGATGAGACTGGCTTTTGGTCTCGCCACATGTTATCTGCTCTTGTGTAATTAGTGGCTTTGCTTCACTCATCCTTAAAACTTCTGAGAGAGATATCCACCGAAAATTTAGAAAAAAATACTAGTGCAGTCTTACCGTTTGCTTCCGGCCTCGGAATCGTACACGTAGGTGCGACTGTGCTTGTTCAAAGCGTAGTTGGTGAGGTGCATGAATACGTTGGTGGTATTGTTTATACTCGGGTCCGCGTAGCGGCTTGTCGCGAACCTGTGATGACATTTATTACATTATGAGACAAAATAATAATGGCAGTATTAGCAGGCCTAACTGCATATGAGAGGTAGATATTCGATTAGTAAAATAAGTCGAATGCAAAAACTCCAAGTGACTTTTAGCTGTCGTAAAAGCAGTTACGACGATGCATAACATATTGTTAATTTCCACGTACCTAACAAGTCCTTCGTTATAGACAAAGATCCTCAACGGGTCACAGGAAGTAATAAGAGTGTACACTCTAATATCGAACTTGTAGCCATCAACCAAGTATGGCTTCGCTAGGTACACCTGCAAACAGAAAAATAATAAAGTAATTTAGTAATTTATTCAGAATCAACCTTATAGGTAGGTAATACCTAAAGCTTTTGATGGAAAAGCCTCAGGTGTTCCCCAAGGATACATATTCGGCCCAGCCATATTTATTTTAAAGAAGGTAGGAAAGGTGTGGATTTTCATGTTGCGTTTTTGCAAAAAAAAAAAGTAAGCAATATAAATTATTGTTTTTTTTTCTAACCTGACAAATAAGTTTATCCGTGGCTTTGATATCCTTTAGAGATTTGGTCAAATAGATACCGCGCCCCTGACTACCGCACTCGGGCTTTATGATAAACGTCTTATTCTTGCGAGCTTTGCTATAGGAGAGAGCTTCGCCGAAACTGAAAACGATTTATTTACGATTTATCCAATAAGTTTCCCAACGGCCTCAGTGTTCCTTAATCAATCTAATTGACTTATATCCTTACTCAGCAGGCAAGCACCACGTTTTTGGAAAGAAATTGTACTCTTTCGGGTATATTTTTTGCATTCTATTCAAATTTCGTGCGAGCAAGTCTTTTCTGTGAACAACAAAGAGCTTGAATTAATTCACCGTAATTATCAACAATACACAAAATTGATGACCAAATATACTTTGCTGACTGGAAACTAGATTTCTAAACGTAGAATTAGTACATTTTGTACCTGCAAATCTCCAGCATTCCAGGGAAGTGGTTGATCCTCTGAAATCGCTTCATCTCCTTAGCTCGCTCCACCGAGACGCTCATGTCAGTCCAGTAGAAGTTCCAAGCTTCTTCCTCCGGAACTTCACGCATGCCAAAGGCACCTGCCACTTTGCGAATGGACTCGTAGCGGCAGTTCGTGAGGCAGATGGTTATTTGCGATCTGCTGTGTAGTGAATTTTCTTAGGTTTTAGGTACTATTTTTTAATAGTATCCATATTAAATATTTTAGAAAGGTCCTATAAAAGCGTGAGCATGAGTTTGACGGTAAAGGTACTACTGGATAACCGGAGTGTTCTAGAGATGCTGCTGATTGTAGGTACCTACTCAATAATCGTCGAAACTAAAACTTAAACTATTGGATTTCGTAAAACTTGTGGTAAGTCTTTAGAAAAGTATCTGTAGGTATACATTATCACTAGAACACTTGGACACTAGAACTATACAAACACTCCCTTGTTATCGAATAGTACCTACCTACCTAATCGAAACTAGCCTAAGAGAGCTAAACCAAACTAGATGAAAGACCTGTTAAAGTAGTCAACGGCATTTAAGGCTACCCGCTGTATGGTAGGTACGCGGCGCAGCTTACCTCGTGTAGTATGGACCAAAAAGGGGTATCTATCTACGGTATCGAATAGAAAAGGGAGGCAGGCAGCGTTTTGCTCACAATGGGGAGGGCAACTGGCCTAGATAATTTTGGTGTGTGGTGCCACAGGTGAACAGGTCATCGAATCAAAACTGTTAAGTCTGGTAGAGGTTGCGCCAAACCTATATTACTTTGAAGATATTTGTGGCGAGCTAATCTGTCGACAGTCTTTGGTTGGTTGTCAGAAAGTTCTTTGGTTTGATGCAACCCTCGACAGTGCCCCTGACTTGGCGTCGCCATCCCCATAGACTGAGCCCTCAAGCCACGCCCTAAAGTATGAAGACTGCTTCGCTTTCGGTCCGCAAATAGACCTTATTGGAAAATCATTGCACTGAGCATCTAACAACCGCTTTCGTTTCTTTTTCTTGCGCGCGGGGTCGAGCGGTATGACGGGTGCGGGGCGCGAGGCAGGCTGAGACGTGTCGTCTTCTCCGTAGAGTTTGGTCTCGTAGTGACGCATGATGGTCGCTATGTTCTCGGCGGCTAGCTTCTCCTCTTGGCACTGCTGCTGTTCCGCCGCCTCCCTTTCCTCTGTGGACGCAGATGAGATTATTGTAGATAAAACTTCGTCTGGCGCACCGTGCCCCTTTGCTCTGTCTGGGCAGCGAACGAAAGTGAGCCGTCACGCTCGGTAACGCAAAATTTCGTTAAATTATCACTTCTATAGTGTGGGTTTAACCAATGTGTTCTGCCCATTATCAAAATGTGTGTAATGTTTAATTTTAAAACAATCTAGATTATTTATTTTTGGCAATAAAGCACTATTCACTTTCACTTTCACTTTCTTTCAAATACAGGGCACAAACATGGACGCTCACAAAGAAGAACAGACGCACCATATATAAAGTAGCACTAAGGGTGCGAGCCATGCTAGGACTCGTGGATAGAGCAAATGTCTTGAGCAAATGACCAAATGTCTTCATCCGACGACGTCGAACGAAGGTTGACGATGTTGATGATCGAATCTCGGGTCTTAATAGGGCGTTAGAGCACCATTTTCCCATACAAACGTAGTTCCGGTTTAATTTCTAAACTACAGGCTGGATTTTGCTGAAACTTGGTTTATATCAGTAGATGACCAATATGGAGGTTTGCAAATAGTTTTTATTATACAAAAAATAGCCTGAAAGAAATTAGAGCGATGCGTTTTTCGCGCTGAAAAAGGGGTTACTTTCAGCTGTTAATTACTTACATTATTACACTATCTATTGGAGTCTAACTACTTTGGGAACATCAATACTTGTGTTGTACTTGTCAGCATTTTTTTTTTTAAATACCCAATAAAATGTAGAAATGGCAGCTGAACTACTAAACATTTTGGGAAAATAGATCTATTACATTACAACTACAACTAGATATACTCGCGAAAGGACACGAAAACACGTAGACTCATACAGCCTCATTGCCTCTCACTTTTCCCGCACCCTGTCACGCTCTGGGTGAAACAGCTATAGAAAACAGTGTTTCACGCGCTTGGCCGTCACTGAGTTCCCACGGTCCTGAATGGAAATGGGCAGGACACATGGCGGGGCGGGAAAATGGCCGGTGGACTAGGAAGTAACGGAGTGGCGGTTGAGAACTGGACGGGGGATCAGTGCGAAGACCAGCAGCAGCCTGATGGTCGGACGACATCGTCATTACGGCGGCGGGGGTCCATGGATGCGGATGGCGAGGGTCCGTGAGAGATAGCGCGAGGGGAAAAATACCTATACCCAACAGTGAGCAGAGGTGGGCTGATGAACTTAGATACCTAGATTGGTGGAGAACCCTACGAATGAACTAATGGAGTGTCTTAAGAAAAGTGGCGGGTTATACCTTCAGAGCTTTTCTCATTTTTCTTTTTGGTGATAGCTCGTTTGGGACTCAGGTGAGGAGTGCGTACAGGACTTGGGACGGGACTTTGCGGCTTGGTGGGACTCCGGGGCGTCCGCGGCAGTAGAACGCCCTCATCACATAAGAAAGTGTCTTCTAACTCCTGGAAAGCATGGCAGCAAGCGTAGCATAAGGTCGGGTTAGAGCGTATCATATGGGTTTAAAACTAAGGTATCTCCAGTGGCGTACCGTGGGTAAATGGCGCCTAGGGCAAGCATCGTAATTGCGCCCCTCCGTATATCTTTTTTCAGTGGCGGTGCAAGACTAAAATGGGACGTTAAATATTCTGCTACTGGTTATTGAAAAAATCGCACGTTGCGAAAATTTTTATAGGCTATCGGTATTTGACGCGCGCGTAGCGCGCCCGAGAATTCACCGATTTTACCCATTTTTTAAGGCGCGATCAATCAGTATGCTTGGACGAGATCTACGCGTGCAGCGTGCCCGAAATTTTACCGATTTTATCCTTAAATTACGCGGTCGAAATTAATTACAAGCGATACAATTCTTTACAAGCGCGCACATAAAATATCGATTTTACCCCTTAAGTAAATTGATAGTTTATTTTGAATTTACGAGTCGCGGTTTTGCGCCCCCCTTGAAATGGCGCCCAGGGCACGTGCCCTGGCTGCCCCACCCTAGTTACGCCACTGGGTATCTCACTCTTGTTTCACGTAGAATGGGATGGACAGAGTTATAGACCCATAGATACGCTCTAACCCAGCCTTATGCTACGCTTGCTGTTCATATAGAGGTTTACCTACAGCTCGGTACAACTTGTCGGTAACCGATCTATGAAGGTGTGGGAAAGAGCATTATCTAGCTCGACATGGTGATGATGCTAGGCATGAACAAGAGGCAGCTTCGCAGCGTTTTTGTGGTGTTGTGCAAAATGTGAAAAGCCAGCATAAGAAAACTGTGTCGAAGTAAATCTCGTAAAAAAAGGAACATTTTCCTTCGACAACACAACAGCGTCAGCGTGTTCGACATTTCCCGCAATGAATCCGCAATATCCTCCAAAGCTTATTTAATTAGGAATGCTTACCGGTTCCATCTGTTGCTCGTGGGTTTATAAAATGAATTTATGGAAACTATTTTTTATAAGGCAAATCATTATCTGGCTTCCAGGAATTAATGGAAATAAACATCCGTAGGTACAAGCTTCTAAAAAAGGAACGTGGGTCTGTCTGTTACACAAACCAAAAGGGCCCTGAAAAGGAGAAAAGTGTTGGAAAACTTCGTGTATTTTATTACAAGCGGTTACACTTTGGAAAATGCTTACCAAAGGTACATGTGCAATATTTTCATTAAAATTTTGCTTGAGACATTATTGAAAACTGTTTTTTGTTTTCTTTCACGTCAGCCGTCAAGTAAAATAAAATTTCCTAAGGTAACTGCATTTCCGCTTCCGGTTTTTCCGGATATGCAGTGGGAAAACCGGTATTTATCGATTATTAGGTACGTCCCTAAACGGCATACCATGGACAAGTTGCTCTGCTGACACAGACACGCAATCCCGCTCCAATGTCAAATAATCCTATATCTCTGTCCCACTCAAGCATAGTGTGAAAGAGTGAAACAAATTAATACAAGCGCTACTCGCGCGTGAAAGCGCGCGCAGTGTAGACTAAGTTAAAAATAATTATTTTGTCTATGGTAAACCATAAACAACAGACCATAGTCAATAAAACTCTAGCCGTCCGTCAAAATTGCAACCCGTCAAAAAATTCTGCCGTAGAAGTTGCTTGTAGAATTTATTTTCCATCAAAGTACAGAGTCATCTAGATTTGCCAAAATGGCAGAAGGACAAGACGAACCCAAAAAAATCACGCTCACAGTGAAAACACCGAAGGAAAAACAACAAGTGGAAATAGAGGAAGATTCCGACATCAAAAAGGTGAGCGAGGCGGCTGTCCGATGTCCGACTCATGGCGTAATAACATAGATATTGCACACGCAATCAGTGACGACACTTGTTTAATTATTCGGCAATAGTGTTCCTAATTGTGGGTTCGTTTCAGCTGAAGCAAGTGCTGGGCCCGAGGTTCGGTTCTGAGCCGGAGCAGCTATGTCTTATTTTCGCCGGGAAGATCATGAACGACGCCGATACTTTGAAGCAGCACAACATCAAGGATGGGCTGACGGTCCACCTGGTCATCAAGACCCCGCCGCGGCCGGAGCCCGAGGGCGGCCCTCGGCGCGCTCCAGGTTAGCACTTGCCTGTTTTCTACACCTGTCACTGAGTGTCTTATCAGTACGTAAAGTGTTTGGACAGCAAGTGAATCAGCAATTTAGAATGGTTTGAAGGGCAAATCGAAAATTGAATTGCATAGAAATCTCATTAGTGTTGAATCACACAGTTTTTTGTGCCTTATCTGTTGAAGTGATGACAAATGGTTTGGTGTAACCTAAGAAGATAATGCTCCAATAAGTTTTTGTAGTATCAGTTGTGAAAAATCATTAAAATTCCACAATATTGCCCTGTTAGTATCTTAAGCGGTACCTATGAGATGAAAAAGTTATTTTAACTCTGCGTTGAAAGAATCTCTTTACACAATCAGCACTGATACCTCTAAGATCTGTATTACAGAACAATTAAGTAGCTCTATGCCATAGTTCCAAAAGATCATGTTTGTTTCTATAACACAGGTCCGACTAAAACATGTTTTAACTTTCAGCGGACATCGGGGCCACTCCATTTGGCTTGAACTCCCTCGGCGGCCTCGCGGGGCTTGAGAGCCTCGGCATGGGCCAGAGCACCTTTATGGACTTACAGGTTGGTGACGAATGAAGTAAACTTACCTTCACAGTCAATTATTGCACCCACAGGCCTGATGTAGGCTGAATTTTTCATTGGTTTTTTACTCTTCTGAAGCAATAAAGTACAAATTTTTATGGTGGCCATAGGATGGATTTTTGAGACGGGGCAGTAAGGGCAGGTACCTTAACCATCATAATTACAGGAAAACGTTCCTAAGAGACCATCCATAACTTTATGAGATATGCATTCCCAGATTTTGGAAAAAAAACGGCAAAAAAAAAAGCAAAATTACAATTTTTTTTTTTTATTCCAATCGATCCTGTTTCATGTAGGGATTAAAAGACTCCAAGGAATCAACTGATGTTTGAGTACTAGAAATGACAGAAATAATAAAAACTTTCCCAATACATTTTGTTCAGATTTTTTTTATTTATTTACATTTTGTATGGGGGAAAGTTTTTGCTGATTTCTGTAGAAAATTCCAGGCAGTAATGGTTTAATTTAACTTAATTTTAACCTGTCTCCAGGCTAGGATGCAGCAGGAGCTCCTGTCCAACCCGGACATGCTCCGGCAGGTCCTTGACAACCCGTTGGTGCAGCAAATGATGAACGACCCGGAGAACATGCGCTCGCTCATCACGTCCAACCCGCAGATGCAGGACCTGATGGCAGTGAGTTTTTTTTTATTTTTATTTATTTTCTTAGAATATTAACAAAACATAGATGTTTGACATCCCTAAACCGCATGGTTTGTATGGGTGTTGCACATTCCACCTTAACGTCTATAGATAAACTTAGCTTACAATAGTAAAATTGTTTGATAGGTAACTACCTATCAATAAATATTTTGAGTTTTCGCAGTGATTCATCGCCAGCTCGATCGGGCCCGAGCTCGCATAAAACCAGTTCTTTTGTTAGCTGGGCGACGATGGAGGCGGCGATCCACAGGATGTTGTTCTGCTGTTCAAAAATTATTACTTTGTTGCAAAAAAAAACTTTACAACTACATAATGAGATGATTTGTAGGCTCAGTCGCAGTATTATTCCAAAGAATTGTTGAGGCTTTGAAAGATAATTCACGTGCTACGAAAGATGTTAACACAGAAGTTTTAGTTAGGACTACTAGAGCGTCCAGTGGCACCTTCACTCACACTAGTTGGGTGAAGGGACCACCCGGACCCTACAGTGCCTAGGACATTGTTTAAACGGACTAGGATGGAGTATTGTTTGATGAAGAATTGACTTTATTGTTCAGTACAAAATGGACTGTCAGAGAGTTCAATACATATGTGCTAATAAGGTTTTAACATGTTCTATGTCCTTCACAGAGGAACCCTGAGATCAGCCACATGCTGAATAACCCCGAGCTGCTCCGTCAGACCATGGAGTTGGCTCGTAACCCAGCCATGTTGCAGGAGCTCATGCGTTCACACGACCGCGCCCTCTCCAACCTCGAGAGCATCCCTGGTACGTCACTGCTGTATCTTAAGACGCAATAGGAAGCATAACTAGCCTCTTTAATGAAAAAAAAATCATATCTGCTTTTTGGATGCGTGTTTTACTTCGGGGATTTCGTGGGGGCGCGAGAATTTATAGTGGACTGTATTACGACCGTTGCCGGTAGATCACTGATGTGTCCTCAAGAATGAAGGTTAGGAAATCAAAAGGACTTACCAGATCCGATCGCAAAGGGGGTCAGGGGTCGGCGTACCTTTGGTAGGAAGCTGCTTCCAGCTCCTCGACCGATTTACCTTCCACAAGCCGCCCACCTTGAGCAGCGTAGCCGGACCTAACGACGATCTGTGGCACTTCTTGGTAGCTGTGCTGGCACACAATTGATCTAACCGGCGGCGCGATAGATCGATAGGCGATCGAAAAGGTACAACGTTGGCGGTAATTAGCTCCGAAAACGAAAGGGCTGTCGCCTCGATAGAAGTTTAGCATGAACAGGGAGGGTCGGTTAGGAACAAAAATCTACCTAACCGAATTTCCGAATCCCAGTAGTGGGGATAATGTTGCCGTTCTAAAACGACAAAAAACTACATACTAATCTAAGTGGCAAAACTGAACAATGCGTTTTTTTGCTAAAAACTCTCCTGCGATTTCTCAACGCGAGGCTTAACTATTTTTAGGACCTAAGGTTTAGATTCCAGATCCTAGAACTTAAGAATGTAATCGATTCTCGCCAAAAGTGGCTACTTTTGGCTAGAGAGAGAGTTGAGTTTTTAGCAAAAAACGCATCCAAAAAAATTAGTTTTTTTTATTGACGACGCTAGTTGTGCTTCCTACTGGACCTTAACAGAGGAACCCTGATACAGGAACGCGATACAGATAACCATTAGAAGGAAATGCTCTTCATGGCTAGTTTAGAAAGATCAAAAGGTCAATGTCGTGTCACAAAATCGCGCGCGTGTTTGTTGGTTTTGTTGCGCTGTACAACTGTACACGTATTTAAATTAATTACTTTGAATGGCGCTTCGTGTGCACTAATGCTTAAAAAAAAAACTAGCGCTTTTTAATGCTGCGGTGGCTAAAAAACTGAATCAGAAGGTTTTTGACTTTGACTTTAGCACGCGGGCCATTTTGCATACTCTCAATTGTCACCTTAGCCAAAGCCAAAGTGACAGTGAACAGTGGCTAAGTTGACAGTTGAGAGTAGACAAAATGGCCCGCGTGCTAAGCCTACAGGCAGCGTTTAATTTATCAGTAAAATTTATTTTAGGTAATTTAATTCAGATAACTTTCAAACGGCAGAAGAACTTTTACTAACCATGCAATGTGTATATTCCCAGGCGGATACAACGCGCTGCAGCGCATGTACCGGGACATCCAAGAGCCAATGCTGAACGCTGCTAGCTCTATGGCCGGGAACCCCTTCTCTGGACTCGTTGACAACTCAGGTGAGTGAGACACTGCCAAGTCACATGACTACTTCAGAGACTAATGCCCGATTTCACCAACTATACTTAATTTTTAAGAACTTCTTTAACTTTTTTAAGAATTTAATGCCCGTTTTCACCAACCACCTCTAATTTTAAAAGACTTTTTAACAAAAATTATCTGGACTTCTGCAAGTCTAGGGGTTATGGATGAAGGACCATACGAATTCCACTCACAAGCTTATAAGTTGAGTTTGTATGGTCCTTCATCCATTACCCCTAGACTTGGAGAAGTCCAGATAACTTTCGTTAAAAGGTCTTTTAAAGTTAGGGGTGGTTGGTGAAAATGGGCATAAGTCCTCAGCGTAATTTTGGATACAAAAATTACGCTAAGGACTTCTTAAAAAAGTTAAAGAGGTTCTTAAAAATTAAATATAATTGGTAAAATTGGGCATAAGACTTAAGCCACAATACTGCCGGTTTCTGATTTGAGAAATTCGCTAAGCAAGTACTTAAATATCGTTCTGCCTCTGCGGATTTCTCACAAAAGAACGTGACAGAACTACAGTTAAGTATTACTTAGTAAAATTTTCAATTCAGAAACCGGGCCATAGAAAGAAAGATAGGGAGAGGATGACTGTTTGTTATGCCCGGGCATTATAAGAGAAGGGCCTTAGAATTGCGTCCGCGTCGCGTCTCGTCTACTTATACAGTTTACCACGTCCTCGCCCTGCGTCTTACTGTCCGTCTTGTCTTTGATGTCTCCCGAATATCCCTCATATGGTCGATTATGGATACGGCATCGATACGGCATCGATACAACGCGTGACTTCAATCAAACAACGATCGACTACTTGCGCTTTGCTCTAATTCTCCATATATTTAGGCCCGGTTTCTGAATTGAGAATTAAGAAGAGAAGAAAGAAAGATAAGTAAATACTTAACTATCGTCCTGTCACGTTCTTTTGTGAGAAATCCGCAGAGGCAGAACGATAGTTAAGTGCTTGCTTAGCGAATTTCTCAAATCAGAAACCGGCAGTTAGTATTTTTGAATATATAATCTCAAATTGGACATGGCGGTGAAGTGTTTCCGCCCGCCATGGACATAGAAACAGACGCCTCTCTCTGCCGTACTAATTGGCGACCTTAGCAGCCGAAGGGTTGTGTATAATTTTTCAATTTTTCTTTATTTTGTCCAACTAATGTTCCCCAGACGGCACCAACCCCCAAATCGGCGCCGAGAACCGGCAGCCGCTGCCCAACCCGTGGCAGCGCGGCGGCGGGCCTCGTCCCACCACCAACCCGCCCGCCACCGGGCCTGCCCTCATCAACACACCTGGCATGCAGTCGCTGCTACAGCAGGTAACATAACACAGCCGCTGAACCAACCCTCGCCCCCCACCAACCCGCCCGCCACCGGGCCTGCCCTCATCAACACACCTGGCATGCAGTCGCTGCTACAGCAGGTAACATAACACAGCCGCTGAACCAACCCTCGCCCCCCACCAACCCGCCCGCCACCGGGCCTGCCCTCATCAACACACCTGGCATGCAGTCGCTGCTACAGCAGGTAACATAACACAGCCGCTGCCCAACCCTCGCCCCCCACCAACCCGCCCGCCACCGGGCCTGCCCTCATCAACACACCTGGCATGCAGTCGCTGCTACAGCAGGTAACATAACACAGCCGCTGCCCAACCCTCGCCCCCCACCAACCCGCCCGCCACCGGGCCTGCCCTCATCAACACACCTGGCATGCAGTCGCTGCTACAGCAGGTAACATAACACAGCCGCTGCCCAACCCTCGCCCCCCACCAACCCGCCCGCCACCGGGCCTGCCCTCATCAACACACCTGGCATGCAGTCGCTGCTACAGCAGGTAACATAACACAGCCGCTGCCCAACCCTCGCCCCCCACCAACCCGCCCGCCACCGGGCCTGCCCTCATCAACACACCTGGCATGCAGTCGCTGCTACAGCAGGTAACATAACACAGCCGCTGCCCAACCCTCGCCCCCCACCAACCCGCCCGCCACCGGGCCTGCCCTCATCAACACACCTGGCATGCAGTCGCTGCTACAGCAGGTAACATAACACAGCCGCTGAACCAACCCTCGCCCCCCACCAACCCGCCCGCCACCGGGCCTGCCCTCATCAACACACCTGGCATGCAGCCGCTGCTACAGCAGGTAACATAACACAGCCGCTGCCCAACCCTCGCCCCCCACCAACCCGCCCGCCACCGGGCCTGCCCTCATCAACACACCTGGCATGCAGTCGCTGCTACAGCAGGTAACATAAATATAACACAGACAAAACAACCCGGCGAATAACTAGCCAGCGCTTCAATCGCACGCAAAAAGGCGTGACGTACGCATTGCAAGCAGGCACGATTTTGGCAAACATTGACTAATAGTCTGGGCTCAAGCTAGCTAATATTAATTCAGTCAGACCCTCTGAGTTTTCTCGTCCGCCAAAAAGCGATTTTCACAAAATGGCGGACTTTGCGTATACTATTTATATTATTGTCAACAATCCAAAGATTTACTTATTTAGAGGATTAATTGAAAAGTCTGCTTGCATAGCATTTTTTTTATTATTTTTTTTACTTTACTTTTATAGTTCTCCGTCCAGATAGGTAGTCAATGTTACTTACAGAAAAAAGTGTAAGGATCACGGAGAATTTATCTGTAACAATTTGATTACCTTTCGCAGATGTCCGAGAACCCGAGACTTCTGCAGTCGATGCTGTCAGCGCCGTACACCAACAACATGCTGCAAGCACTGTCCGCTGACCCGGACATGGCAGCGCAACTCATTAACCAGGTGAGAAAGTTCACAGGCTCCATACAGGAAGGGTGCCAACATGGTCCCCTTGAGGACCTGAAGGCAAATTGATCAAACCTAATCCCCAAAACCGTAGAGCTCTCTGGAACCGAAATAGGAGCCCATTGGCATCGCATTAGTAGGATCTCAGACGATTAACAAACTATCTATGATCATGCTCTATCAATTGGGCCACGATGACCTTCAGATATTTGGTACTATCAATCTATCCAACCCATGAGTAATGCCCACCGTTGGGCATCAGCCTTTTCCCTGTCACGCCAACCTCCACAGTCCCTTTCTTGTTTCCATCCTCCATACCTGGCGTCGATCAGTGCAACAGGAGGCTAACAGTCTTGGAATGAGCATATCCGAACTTGAGATGAAGGCGCAAAATCGGTCAGATTGTTTTGAGAGCCCTATGTCCCTGATTAGGGATAAAAGGAACTGATGATGACGATGATCAGTTCCTTTTATAGTTATCCAGCCGCCTTTTTTTATCTCATCGACCCATCGGGTCAGTGGCCTGCCCATTGGATGTTGAGCAGTTCTAGGCCACCACCTTGTGACTGCTTTAGTGGTCCAGCCAACTAATGTTTGTTCGTTGTCTGTCTGTTTGTCCAGAACCCGATGTTCGCGAACAACCCGCAGCTGCAAGAGCAGATGCGCTCGATGATGCCGCAGATGTTGGCACAGCTGCAGAACCCTGAGATGCAGCAGATGATGACCAACCCACAGGTATTACTACTTTTATAACTGTCTGTTAAATCTTCCCTAGCACCGAGCCCTTCTCACAGGGTTACCCTAAGGCCTAAGGCCTTTGCATCTACGTAATGAGATGATTTGTACAGCGTCCAGCGCCACCTACACTCACATTAGATGGGTGAAGAGACCACTCGGCGCTGCAGTGCCTGCGACATTGTTTTAGACGGAGTAGGCAAGGGTCACAGGGTTAGTATTTTAGAAAAAACAAGGAAGTGTATTTTTAAGACCTACAATAAAGTTCCCAAGATACGAGGCCTCGCTTAGTTTGAGGAATGCCATGGAACCGACTTTTATATTCCACCCCTTTTACTCAATCAAATTATCCATGAAGCTCCAGGTTTTTCACATATTACTAAGTAAGGCGAGCAACTGCATTTTGGACTACAGAGAACGCTACATGGCCGTAAATTCTGAAAAATGCTTTATCAAAACCAATGACTCCTAAAATCTAACACTTCAGCTTGTAACAAATTGTATGAATAAAACATTTTGAAAGAACTTTATTTGAATACTGAAATGCGATGTCATAACTCTGTAATTTCGGCCCATAGCCTTATAGAATGAAAATATTCATTGAAAATAGCTTGTAACTAATTTAATTTTAGATAAAAGATTATGTATAATGTTGACACACCAAACGCCGCGAATGGACGCGAGAGGGAAGAAGAAACATTCAACAAGTTATCTATGGTTTGTAGCGATCGTGCAGGCGTTCCTCCTTTTCATCAATGTCGCATATTCTGAACCGCCGCTCTCTCCCCTTAGGCCCTGAACGCCCTGCTCCAGATCCAGCAAGGCATGGAGCAGTTGCGCACTGCTGCGCCCAGTCTCGTCACCAACCTGGGGCTCGGCGTCGGCGCGGCTGGGGCGACCCCTCCCGCCGCGACCGCCCCGCCGCCGGCCAACCCCGCGCAGGCGCGCCAACAGAACAACACGGAGCTCTTCTCACAGGTAACACACAGCTATAACCCGTGTCATCATGAGTCATTAGTTCATGACCGCAAAAATATTATCTTTGCAATCACTTCCACTGGCGATCAAACATGTTTCACTACGGGCGCCGTGTGTTAGTTTCCCATTGGCCGGCTGCTTTTTATTTCATATTCCTAGTTTGAAAAAATACTCTCAACTACCTGTTTTAACTAAAGTTCAGTGATTTATTTTGAAAACGTCGCCTCGCTGAACGCGCCGCCGCCATTCCGGCCTTACAGACTTGAGGTTCAGCAGTAAAAACATTCCTGTAGTTAGAAGTACTTTTACCACTCACGTGAAACTGTGAAATAAATAGTTTATCTCCTCCCGCAGTTCATGCAGCGGATGGTGGCGGCGATGTCGACCAACGGCCAGAACCCGCAGCAGCCGCCCGAGCAGCGCTACGAGCAACAGCTCGAGCAGCTCACCGCCATGGGCTTCCTCAACCGGGAGGCCAACTTGCAAGGTACGTCTGCGACCTGACATGCGTCTAGATGTCTTCAACTTAAACCAGCATACCTTTCAACATTTATTTAACGCATTGACCGCCGGCCATTGCTGTCAGGATGCTATAGGTCAGGGGTTCCCAACCTTTTTTTGTCTACTGCACACTTTAAGAATAAATTATTTTTTAACGCCCCCCTTTTTAAACATACTTAAAAACCGCTAAGTACTTATAACTGATTATTGAAACGCAACTTTATAGTATTCGGACAGAGTATCTGGGTCTCTTACCGCCCCCCTTTAGGCCTGCAGCGCCCACAAGGGGGCGTTATCCCCACGTTGGGAAAGACTGCTATAGGTGCTGGGCAAGCTCTCCATATAAAACAATGTCCCAGGCACTGCAGCGCCGAGTAGTCTCTTCACCCATCTAGTGTGAGTGAAGGTGCCACTAAACGCTGTCATTACGTAGATGCAAAGACCTTGGTTGACTGCCGGCCGCTTTTGCACAGGTTTTATACTATCCTCCAGTGCCTCATGACGCAATAGTGCGCGTAGGTGTCACAATGAACCGTGTCATGGTCACGTATGCGCGTCACAGTTTTCTCGCGAACGTACGCCGGGTGCCGCCGTCGCGTCTATGCGTCACTCGTGACTATTTAACAGTGCCTTTGAACGATTCTCTGCGTTCCCGTTATTTTTTTTGACGAGGAGCAATAAAAATGTGGAAAGGTGTACAATGGGTAATAAACGATGACGCACAGACGCGTTGAAAGGCTCTTTGCGTACGTGTGGTATGTTTAGTTGTTTACTATGGTCGATTATTTGCGTGAAAGGCACTCGGCGAATGTCTCGATGACGCGTTAACGCGTCAAACGTGTTAACACAAGCTGTGATTTAAAGCTATTGTTATTGTGGTCATGTTTGCGACGATACATGTTGACGTTACCTAAACCTGATAGTTTCTTCAGTCGGAAACTGTACCTATCACAAGAGGTGATGCAGTCAGCTGTCTTCACAAAGGCAACATATACCCTATTGCAAGGGTGCTCAACCCCAGGCCCGTGGGCCACAGTGGCCCGCGAAAGAATTTTAAATAACCCACTCAAGTAAATTTTGAAATTCGCACCAATGCGCATGTCCTGAGAGTAACTGGAATAGATATTGTCAGTGGCCTATCGTGAACGTCTGAATCCATAGTTTGGCCCGACTGTTAAAAAGGTTGAGCCGCCTTGCCCTATTGCTATGTGTTTTACTTCGGGGATTTCGTGGGGGCGCGAGAAATTAAAAGTGGACTGTATTACGAATTACGATGGTTGCCGATAGATCACTGATGTGTCCTCAAGAATGAAAGTTAGGGAATCAAAAGGACTTGCCAGGTCCGATGGCGAAGGGGGACAGAGGTCGTCGTACCTCGGTAGGACGTTGCTTCCAGCTCCTCGACCGATTTACCTTTCGCGAACCGCCCACCTTTAGCAGCGTAGCCTGACCTGACGACGACCAGGGCCCTTAGCCTGTAAGACAATGGTGCCAAAATGGGCTGTCAGGTGACGACTTCAATTACGATTTGCTAACGCTGTCTGTCCTTTTAGTGTTTTTGTAGTACAGCAAAGAATATTTTGATTCTAATTCTAGAGGATTAGTTCTCTGGTTGTAGGAGAAAAACGAGGAGAGCCCGGTTTTGTCCTTCTGCCGGGAAGCCATTGACCCGCCATTGTCTTACAGGCTAAGGCCCCTGGAACTGGCACGTCCTTCTAGGTTCT
The DNA here is from genome assembly GCA_949319315.1 of Zelleria hepariella. Taxonomy (NCBI): domain Eukaryota; kingdom Metazoa; phylum Arthropoda; class Insecta; order Lepidoptera; family Yponomeutidae; genus Zelleria; species Zelleria hepariella. Next base: position 11,043,009 of record OX439393.1, read on the forward strand.
CTATGGCACCTCCTGTTCGTTGGGCCGGTACACAATGGACCTAACCAACGCGATAGCAACGAGAGGATGCAAAAATGGCGATAATTTCGAAAGTGACTGTCGCCTCGACAAAGTATTGTAACGAACAGGGCGGGTCGGTTGGTAACAAAAATCTACCTAACCGCACCTCCGAATCCCAGTAGTGGGGATAATGTTGCCGTTCTAAAACGAGAAAAACTACTTATTATGCAAACTAAAAATACAAAACCAAACACTATGAACTAAAGGTTGTTTTTCTCGTCCCCAGCCCTGATAGCGACATTCGGCGACGTGAACGCGGCGGTGGAAAGGCTACTTGCCCTCGGCCAGTTGTCTATGAGCTAACAGTTGTGCGTCGAACATTCGAACCTATGTCTCGCGTCCACGTCGTTTGCTGCCATTCGCCTACTTACCGCCCTCGCAATAGAGCTCATTTCCCATTGGCATTCTCTGATAAAAGTACAAGTTTAAATTCAATTTGTCTCTCGAGTGTGTTTTGTTTTGCGTTGTTATTCGGTAACGTTAATTATTAGATCTTTCAACAGTTAAATGTCCGTGACAGAAAATAAGTGGTCAATATTTTCCTTTGACCTAAGTAAGTGCTTTATCTAAGCTAAGAAGCTGCGAGCTTGCAATGAGCCTACTTGTCTGGACGTATGCGGTTTCATTCAGCCGAAGGCAGCAAAGTAACATCAACTTTTCATGCGATGGATAACTTTGCATCCCCAAAAACGGTGACAGTTTTTTTACTACTTAGTTGAAAATTTGTCGTAACATTACTTGTAGGTCTTTCATTCATTCCTCCTTGTTTTAGAAGTAATTCAAAATTGTTGTCTACTATGAATTAGATTTAAATGTACCATCATTTTCATAAAAGGCATTTGTAAGGTAAGAAAGGGTATAGTGAAAGTTTAGTTGATTTTGCTATAACACTATTTTGTATAGGAATTATATCTATTGCTATGGTTTATTTTTAACATAATATATCTCGCATGTTTAAAGGTGACCGCGTAAAACATTGACTTGTGTAAATATATTGTTTGCAATTTAAATACTTAGTGACCCATCCGCAAATAACTGTGTCTAGATGTGAAGTTAACAAGTTTTGTCCCTTCAAAGCAAAGCTATTAATTTAATTTATTTCTGATAGTCACAAACACTAAGTTATTGATACACCAGTACAGCCTCATCACTACCCATTATATCACCAAATAGGCAACAGTCAGGCTACATTAAGTAGCAAGTAGACTGGTGCCGCATACCCATCATCCGACTTCATGAAATAATATCTCTTGCGGTGGTAAAACAATGTTTTTATAAGGACTTAGCTTTTGTTTGTAGCCTATATTGTATTGTAGTGGTTTTATAGTGAATTCATTAAATTTAAGTTGTAAAAAGTATGATGAAAGGAGTACAGCTCAGTTTTGTAGAGGGATGCATCTAAAGTGATGTGAAAAAAGTTAGAGGTGTTTTTTTTTTAGATTCATCTCACAAAGTGCACAGCGTCTATTTATTTTATTATTATCATAATGTGGTTATAACAATGTGGTAAATAACAAAGCCAGGTAGTTTTTTGCTTGTGGTGAAAAAAAAACTATATTTTATTTGGAATATTTGATGTGAAGCACATCTCTTTGCAAATAAAATATGGAATAGAAATGTGTGTACTCTGTGATGACTTTTAGACTGCTAGAATCGTCTGAAATCGAAAGAATCTGGGTGTAACAATATTACTATGTGACAGAATGCAATTATTATAAACTTGAAAAATATTTTACCATTGTTTTATTCCGTATAAATATTTTATGTAAAATCAGCTGAGCAGGGGCCTTAGCCTGTAACACAATGGCGTTTCAATGGCGTCCCAGGTAGAAGGACAAAACTGGGATATTTTCGTTGTTCTTCTACAACCAGCGAACTAATCCTTTAGAATTCGACTCTTAATATTCTTTGCTGTACTTTAATAATAATAATAAATATATATTATTATATTTGTAATAGTTTTTGCTGTATTCTTTTTGAACGAGCGAGCGAAGCGAGCGAAGTTCTCCGAGTCTACTGGAACAATCCGGCGTTTGTATGTATGTATGTATGTATGTATGTATGTTTGTATGTTTGTATGTTTGTATGTATGAATGTTCGTTCGACGATAACTTGAGTAAATTTGGTCGGATCGTTATGAAATTTGGTAGGCGGGTAAATGAAATTAAAAGAATTTTTAAGTTCGAACATGAGTCAAATCGGTCGAGGGGTTGCCGAGATATCGGGTTGTTAAGTTTATATGGGATCGCGAGTTCACAGTTCGGGGCGAACCACTAGTCTACTACAAAAACATTAAAAGGAATGATACTGGACTGACAGCATTAATAAATCGTAATTGAAATCGTCAACCGGGAGCCCATTTTGGCACCAATGCGTTACAGGCTAAGGGCCCAGTAGTCATGATAAGATATTGAAATAACAAGTACTTGATACCATTTTTTTTAACATCTTTCATCAATTTATTTTTACTGGAAATATCAACTTAGCATGACAATCTAATGTTATCGTGGACACATAGCGTGACGTCCACCATCAACGGGTAAAGTTGCTCCAGTGATGTTACTCGCTGCACTGCTTGCCAGGAACACAATAGTGCTAGCTACCTCCTTTACCTCTCCCGGTCTGCCCAGGGCATGGGTCTCTCTGCACTTCTCCAAGAAGGCAGCATATTGCTCATCATTCATTCCACTTTCACCTCTCTGGTGCAAGCCAGTTACTATGACACCTGGATTTACAGCATTCACCCTAACTCCTTTAGGTGCAAGCTCCAGCGCCACACATCTAGTGAACTGGTCCACAGCTGACTTAGACACACAGTAAGCCAGTACATTGGGGAACGCCCTCAGGCCGGTCACACTTGATATGTTTACCACATTCCCTTTAGTTTTTAACAAATGAGGGACGGCCAACATAGTCAGATGGTAAGGACCTCGCACATTTGTGTTCATGACTTTGTCGTATTGTTCCAAAGAGGTGTTCTCGATGGATCCATTTTCTAGTATGCCAGCGTTGTTTATTAGCACGTCTATCTTTTTGTACTGATCTAGAGTAGATGTAATTATGTTCTCGACGTCGGGAGCGTTGTTCATGTCAGCTACGATGACTAGGGGTTTCAGTTTGTTCGGTGAGGCCTCCGCACATTTCTTGGCTACCTCGTCCAGGTTATCTTTCCTGCGCCCAGTGATGACGATGCTCGCGTTGAGTTTAGCAAACTCCAAGGCCGTCCCGGCACCGATACCGGAGCTAGCTCCGGTGATAATAACTACTTGGTCAGAGAACATTATGGTTACACTCAGCAGTCGCAGTTTCTTCAAAGAGTAAGTAAATAACGAAGGTCTATCCACAACACAATATAAAATACTTCCAAAAGAAAATCTCAAATCAACTTCAAGTTTCGGGAAACCAAAAACAACAGGGTCACAGATAAAATTTGACGTTTTGGCATTACGCAAGCGAGACGTTTGCTTAGCAAGTTGGCAAAACTGATTTAAAAATAAAAATGACAAAAATATCGCGAACGCAAGTTGTTTTTTGCAGAGAAATACAATTTATTTAAAATTCTTAATTGTCTACTCACTAAAAACATTACTATATTGCTGTAAATTATTTAATCCCTACTATTTATCAGGTAAAGACCTATAAACACAAAAATTAAAGGTAAAAAATAAATACAAAAGATTTCGATTCATGCATTTATAAACTTATTTCAGGAAGATGTATTCGCCGAGACAGAAAATCCTCTGGTTCGCCTTTAGCACAAGAGTTTCTGTGATATTACTCCAAGCGGTGTCCAACTTCCTTATACCTGACCACGACGCAAATGTGTTCATCAGTCCTGAGGATCCAACTTTGAAGAAAACTTACGCCGACACCGCCGTGGACAAACTGTTCGGAGGCTTCAAGCGATGGGACGCACAGTACTTCATACACATAGCTCAATATGGTTACACCTACGAGAACTGCTTAGCCTTTTTTCCATTCTTTCCATTGATGGTGCGTTACGTCGCCTATGGTTTGAACAGCATTCTAGGGTCAGTGTTCAACTACCACAGTTTACTTTTAATATCAGCTGTTATTGTCAACCTGGTGATGTTTCTGAAGTCTGTGGACGTCCTGCACAGGCTCAGCTTGCGAGTGTTGCGGAGTGAGAGCCGAGCCTATAAAGCAGCAGTTCTGTACTGTGTGAATCCTGCCAGTATCTTCTTTTCTGCTCCATATTCGGAGACTCTATTTGCCTGGATGTCTTTCTACACCATGCTAAAGTGTACTGAGAATGAAACTCTAAGGTTTGCCAACATAGATATCCTGAGTGGTATGCCGGCAGCAATATCAATGATCACTAGGTCCAATGGCTCAGTCAATATAGGCTTCATAATTTATACAACCTTCAAGAATGTGATTGAGAGGACATTACCTGAAATTGTGTACAAATATAAGACTTTAAAACGCAGAATAATTCTTCCTATATTGATGTTGCCGCTGTTAACTTCCTGTGTGGCGTTGCTGCTGACTGTGATAATAGCTGTCATCCCCTTCCTCCTGGTTCAGACGTACAACTATTATAAGTTCTGTGTGCCCAACGACAACAACCTGCCAGAATTCGTCACGAGCTACGAGTTTGTATTACCAGGCAGTGCGGCCAGTCCCTGGTGCAACAGCACTTTCCCCCTTTCATATTCCTACATCCAAAGTCACTATTGGGAAGTTGGGTTCTTGAAATACTACAAACTGAAACAAATCCCTAACTTCACTTTAGCTGCCCCTATCATTGTGCTGCTGTGTTACCACTGCTGTTCCTACATAAGAAACAATGTGAAACTGTGTCTGAGACTGGGGTTGCGAAGCAATATACTAAACACTAGGTGTGTAGGTAAGATGCCTTATAGGCCGCGACAATATTCTAAAACGTTTGGGGCCAATGATCCAGCAATGTTTGTTTATGTAGTGCATGTCATGTTTTTGACCATTTTCTGCGTCATGTTTGTTCATATACAAGTAACGACCAGACTGTTAGCGTCCGCCAGTCCCGTGTTGTACTGGATATGTTCTCACAGGATGAATGTGGGCCCCACACCCACGGCTGATCAGAACACTATCAATGAACATTTCCGTCGCATCGGTATCGGAAAGCGAATCCCGTCCCATCACTTGTCTATAGCCAATCTTGAAGGAGTTGACAACATGTACAGTAGATGGAAAACTTTCATAATATCTAGAAGGATGCCTGATGTCACATCTCGTTTGATCCAGTATTACTTCTTGGGGTACTTTGTCATAGGGACTATATTTTTCTCCAATTTTTATCCATGGACATAATCATCAAGCTCTCAAAAGTGTATGACAATAGCAAAATTACATATCACAGTCATATCATCAAAGTGAACTTTCTTCATACAGTTTTAGAAGTAGGTAATTTACTAACATATCATAATTAATGACATTCCATTTTAATATATTGCTTGAAACCTAATAAAGTATGGGGCCTTAGATACCTATTCAGATTTAGTTGAATAAAGTAATGGCACATAATTCCAATATCTTTATGCCTTCAATGAATTGATATCTAATGTAGAGAAATGTTGTTCTTCAAATTAGTATTTATTAAAACTATAAATTGTATAGTTCTAGTCATTGAAACTTGTGTTCAGTTAGATTTAAGATAAAATTTTATTGCTTTCTTAGAATTACGAATGTTACATCAAATGTAAATTTTGCCTCGTTTAGCTATCTTTAAAGCTTGAAACACACAGAACCTGGGTAATTACTATTGACAGGGTCTAATGAAAATGGGGTTCTAAATGGATTGCCTTTATAGAGTTTACTCCATTTTTTATCCTACAACTTGGCTGCTGCTATCCATTGAACCATTTCAATTCACATCATCGCAACCGTCCAATGCTTGACTATTCCAGATAGTTCTCATTCCTCATTAATTCAACAATAAAGAACTCTGCTTTTGCATAAATTAAAATAATGCTTGAAGCTATAATGTTAGTAAATTAAGTCTTAAATCTTGTTACCTGAATAAAATAGTTCTTTATTAGCTATTACTGCTAGTGTAAGCCAAAGATTTTTGACGGTTGTGAAAATGCATTTTTAATAAAAGTATTAATAATTATTATTGAGAATAATCGATTGGTTTTAATTCACAAGAAATTAAATACTTGTCTATGTCTAGATAAAAAAGCTTTATTTCATTTTAGGTTCTGAGACAATAATTTTCATACATTATACACATCACATCCTAAAATAATCCATACATTTCCTTATTTTTAATGTAAAATCTTACATGCTAATCGACCCACACAACACTTACTTACATTAAATTCTACAATAAAGACCTCCCACATCAATTTCCTTACCATACTTACATTCACTTTTACGATTTATAGCTTATAGCCAATCCATCGCATACCTATAGTTTATAGAAGAGTATTTCCATTCTACCTGGATATTACCAAAAAGATTTTATTCTATCGCGAGACCGAAAACCAACAACCGGCCCACAGAAAAATTATAGGTACCGCTGCCCTTCCGCGAAAATTGATCATAGGTACATTTAGGCATCAGAATCCATAGTTTGCTCAGAAGACACCACATCATCTCCTTCATCCATAGAGGAAGTCGGCACAAACATGGACGAATCAGGGGGAGTGTAGGGGGGCGGGGAGGGCTCCACGAACACGTCTGGCGACGGAGTGGTCGAAGTACTAGACATCGTGCACGCAAACGACACGGGGTTCGGCGCCGCGAACTCCTCGGGGCAAGCCTCGTTGAACATGGAAGGCGGAGAGACGAACATAGTCGAATCAGCCGAAGCGAAAATGGGAACCTCAGGAGTAGCAGACATAGACGAGTCAGGGATCGCAAAGATCGTGGGCGACTTAGACGCAGCCCTCGAGAAGATCGACGGCGACTTGGGCGTAGCCGGGGTGGCGAAGATGGCGTCGTCGGAAGCTGAAGCGCTGAAGTTGACGGGCTCTGGGGCAACGAAGGTGTTAGTGTTGGTATCGGTGGTTTGTACAGGCGCGGCGGGGTCTGTGGGGGCGGTCTCTGGTTCGCTAGGCGTGGGCCCGGGCTCCGGCGGCTCGGGCTCGACGCCGGCGGACCCCTAGGCGGCCGCTAGCAAGGCCTGCAGGCGCTGGCGCGCTCGCTTCACTCGCTCCTCCTGCCGCCGCACGTCCTCCTTGCTAATGGTCACGGCAGCGATCAGCGGCTGCTCAGGGTTTAAAAAAACACCCGGGTTCTCCAGTATGGACGTCTTGGAGCCGGTTTGACCTGGGAAAGGAGAGGGAATGGTTAATTGCAGGTTCGCACAGTTCGGATTATCGCAAGGGAGAAAAACCAGGGGCCTCTGGCTTTAACGCAATGGCGTGTAGATGGCGTCCCAGTAGAAGGAAAAAACCCAGGTTTCCTCGTTTTCTCCTACAGCCAGCGAACTAACCCTCTAGAATTAGAATATTCTTTGCTGTACTACAAAAACATTAAAAGGACCGACAGCATTAATACATCTAATTGAAGCCGTCAACTTGGAGCCCATTTTGGCACCATTGCGTTACAGGCTAAGGCCCCAGCCATAATTAGCCGTTTTCAACTGACAGTTAAAAGCTGATTTTAAAATGCTCGCTAGATGGCAGAGAAAATACGGCTATATAACGGCAGTCAAATAACGCTTTTTCCCACAGATTCACAGATTAGAAAGTACTAATACTAAAGATACACAAACACCACAGATAAGAATCAGGCTTGCCATGTTCAATCGGTAAAAATGCCGTGTCATATATTTGCAATTTTTATTCTTAAAAGCAAAAACATAAATGGTTTTGGATAAATATAGAATAGGTAGGTAGGATACTGACATCAACTACGTGATGCGATAAAATTTGCAAGCAATGAATTGTGTTTCTGGTTATGATTATTACAGTTTACGGTAATTTGTCGTACCGTTGGCGACACTGATGAAATTTCAACTGACTGCCGTTATAGTGCCGTATTATAAGCGCCATCAGTGGAGAAAAAAAGAACTACGTTTTTTTTTCTGAAAACGGCTAATTGTTATCGCGATTAAAATAAATACCTGCTAGGTAAGGCAGTAAGTTCAAAGTAAAGTTGTTAGGACGCTTTTAAATTTTCTCCTCAACGCTGAACCTACCTATCAAAACATGCCTGCATTAGACTTGAGGCCCAGACCAGGTACTCACCAGTGATAGGTTGCTGTGATACGTGCAAGGCTGTAGCCAGAGACTGTATGGTGGTGGCGTCCGTGTTGTAAGGTCCCAGCGGCTTTACGTATTTCGGCAGAGTCGTCGAGCCGGTCACGCCGTGAGCATCGCACGCTGTCAAACCCTGAAACGTTTAGAATGAAGGTGTCAAACTAACAAAATATGACTTGTGACTTGTGTTATTGTAATCCCACTTATATGTACATTATAAATGCCAAAGTTTGTGAGTGAGCGAGTGAGTGTGTTTGTTACTCTTTCACGCTGAAACGGCTGAACGGATTTGGATGAAATTTGGAACAGAGATAGCTTAGACATCAGAGTAACACATAGGCTACATAATATCACGCTTTTACACTTGTGGGATGCCAGTTTGTGAGTGAGTGTGTTTGTTACCCTTTCACGCTGAAACGGCTGAACGGATTTGGGTGAAATTTGGAACAGAGATAGCTTAGACATCAGAATAACACATAGGCTACATATTATCTCGCTTTTACACTTGTGGGATGCCAAAGTTTGTGAGTGACTGAGTGAGTGTGTTTGTTACTCTTTCACGCTGAAACGGCTGAACGGATTTGGATGAAATTTGGAACAGAGATAGCTTAGACATCAGAATAACACATATGCTACATATTATCACGCTTTTACACTTGTGGGATGCCAAAGTTTGTGAGTGACTGAGTGAGTGTGTTTGTTACTCTTTCACGCTGAAACGGCTGAACGGATTTGGATGAAATTTGGAACAGAGATAGCTTAGACATCAGAATAACACATAGGCTACATATTATCACGCTTTTACACTTGTGGGATGCCAAAGTTTGTGAGTGACTGAGTGAGTGTGTTTTTTACTCTTTCACGCTGAAACGGCTGAACTGAACGGATTTGGATGAAATTTGGAACAGAGATAGCTTGGGCATCAGAATAACACATAGGCTACATATTATCACGCTTTTACACTTAGGAGCAAAGTAAAGCACATATCCTTTTTCCACGCGGACGAAGTGGCGGGCAAAAGCTAGTGAGTAATATTCAGACCGAACGAGGTGATGGGCTTGTACGAATCATAATGGCAGGGATATTAGGTAGGTATCTTGCACAATACGCGCCACGAAAGAAGAGACTTGGCCGCGCCTCCCGCACTCTTTCCACCGTCCGATGACGCCCGGTCCCGTCCCTCGCTCGGACCGCATAGCGCTAAAGAGTCAAACCACATGGTGTCTCAAGTCTCATTTTTCGTGGCATGTATTGTATTGTAACAACATTTGAAATCAATTAAGCAAGCATACATTCCAGCTTCTTTTTTTTCTTGGCAAACGAATTTTTGCTTCTAATTCCCACGTTAATCAGTGCACTTGTGTTTTCTTACTGCTGCTTGAAATAATAGCAAATTAAATAATATAATTGATAATTAAGAGTTAAAAACGCTTTATTAGTGATTGTTGATATACAATTAGTGTGTGGAAGTGTTATCTCAGTTCGCGAGTCTTTTTTCGTGCAAAAAAAAAATCCGTTAACGAAACTGTTCAAAATGGCTCTTTGTCTAAAATGCGAAATAGTTTTGCCAAAAATCGATGATAAAAACCCAAAAATTTCGTGTCACGGTTGCGAACGGCGTATATGTGTGAAGTGTAGCGGGTTGCTTGTTACCGAATTGCGGGTTATAGCTCTGCAGTCGCCAACTCTAAAATATTTGTGCCCAGACTGCCAACTCGGAGTACGCCAATTACCGGCCCTAAGGCGTCTTGTCTCTGAGCTGAAAGTAGAGATTGAGACCCTCAAGTCCTCGCAGAACAACCCTATCAACTTAGAGTCAGTGCTGGGTGAGATCGGTGAACGTGACAAGCGTAGCAAGAATGTTATCATGTTCGGAGTTCCGGAACCTTCCGACGGGATGGACGTAGAGGCACGGAAACGCCACGACCAGGACCAGGTCATTAAGGCCTTGTCGAACATTGCGGAGGCTGAAACACCTGTCGCCGTTATTCGACTGGGTAAACCACACCCATCGGGCCACACCACTCGCCCTGTCAAGGTGATCTTTTCGAGCAAGTCCTCAGCTATTCGTATTCTCAAAGGTGGAAAAAAGCTGCGTAGTGGGGTGAATGTGAAGAACGACCTAACACCTTACCAACGTGAGTACCTAAAAAAACTCCGAGAGGAACTGAACGAACGGGTCGGAAAGGGTGAGTCAGATATCACAATTAAATATGTGAACAACACACCCAAAATTGTAAAGGTAGAAGAACCTCCAAAAAATTAGAAAACTTGGATTACATTGACCTTACATTTTTCTACACGAACCTGGCATCCTTAATGGCAAAACGAGATTTTCTACTGATTGAAATAAATAAGCTGAGACCCACATTCATTATAATAACAGAGACCCACTTAAAACCTAGTATACCAGACCAACTCATAAACATCCATGGCTACAACCTGTTTAGACACGACCGAATAAAAGGAAGTGGATGGGGAGGGGTAGCTATTTATACCGCACAAGAACATGCGGGAATCCCTATATATGCAACACCTCACGACACCTACAATAACAACACTCATGTGGAGGCTCTATGGCTAAATATATCTTACGGTAGCTTCACACTTCTTGTTGCGGGAATATACCGCCCAACCATCTATACTCTTGAAGAAACAGACTTATTACTATTTGATACAATAAAACAAGCTGATAACAGTAGAACAACTTTTTTAATGGGCGACTTCAACCTACCGGACATCAAGTGGCCACTAAGCACAACAGAGGGCTACAATCCTCTACACGAAAAATTCGTGGAAATGTTCCTTGATAGTAACCTACAGCAATTAGTTACGGAGATAACGCGTAAAAGAAACGACCAAGAGTCCCTTCTCGATCTAGTAATGTGCAATGAGGAAAACCTCTGTACATCCATAGACCATTTACCTAACATAGGAAAAAGTGACCACAGAGTACTACTAGCCACCTTACAAATACCACACCCAAACAACAACAAAGGGCTACATGGTGACAAGACCGCAAGACGAAACTTTTTCCACGCTGACTACGAAACAATATCACAAGCCATGGAAAATACACACAATCTTAATGACCCGCTAGACTCCGTATTAGAAGTATGGAATGCATTCCGAGACAAAACTCATAAAATTATAGAAGAAAACATTCCTCTAAAAGGCAAACCTAAAAAACACAACCACAACAAACCCTGGATTGGACCAAACATAATAAAACGATCACGGGAAAAAGCCTCGCTCTGGCAATCCTACAGACTAACAAACTCAAAAGATAGCTACGAAAAATACAGGAAGGTAAACAACGAATTAATAGCGGACGTGAGGAAGGCAAGAATTAAATATGAAGCCAATATAGTCAAAAGCGGACCAAAATCCTTTTATAGCTATATACGGCAACAACTAACATCAAAAGTATCACTACCACCATCATTACTTGATGATACCTCACAGACCATAGAAAGAGACCATAGCAAAGTAGCAAATATTTTTGCGAAACAATTTGAAAAATCATATGTGAGAGAACCACCCCATATTCCTATACCATCTATCGGAGCCCCTAGGATCAATAACTCCATAGAAACGGTAGATTTTACTCCAGACGGTGTGCGTAAAGCTATTATGTCCTTTAAAGACGAAACAGCAATGGGACCCGATGAAATACCGGCCGTCCTGCTAAAAAAATGTAGTGAAGCCATAAGTCCCCAGTTGGCCAATATAATGAACCTTTCACTAGACGAAGGGAAACTGCCTCCTGACTGGAAGGAAGCCATTGTAACTCCAATCTACAAAAAAGGAAGCAAACGAATAGCAGCCAACTATCGACCAATAAGTCTCACAAGCATAATTTGCAAAACAATGGAGAAAATTGTTGCAAATAAACTCCGAGAACATCTGTCCAATGAGAATGTAATTATAGAAGACCAACATGGCTTTATCCCAGGTCGTTCAACAGTAACCAATCTCCTCTGTTGCATTGACAAGTGGACAAAGAACTGGGACAAACATAACCCCACAGACGTAATATACCTCGACTATGAAAAAGCATTTGACAGAGTACCTATAAGGCGATTAGTCTCCAAACTTGAACACTTCGGAATCAGAGGCAAACTCTTAAAATGGATTGACAACTTCCTCACCAATAGAACTTTCAAAGTACGGGTTGGAGAAGCAAAATCTGAAACCCACAAGGTGCTCAGTGGCGTACCGCAAGGATCCGTACTTGGGCCCATACTCTTCGGCGTGTTTCTGACTGACCTAAAACAGATTATTCACTCGCAACTCTCACTATTTGCAGATGATACAAAAATTATGGGTAATCCCATTATTAGCCATAACCAAATTCAGGAGGATCTCGACCACATATATCAGTGGACCCAAGACTGGCTAATTACATTAAACGAATCCAAATGCACAGTTCTGCACATAGGAAACAAAAATAAAAATCCCAGACTACCTTACAGCATCAACAAGAGTCAACTTAAAGTTGTAGAGTGCCAAAAAGATCTTGGTGTTAATATCGCATCAAACCTGAAATGGGACACGCATATCGTAGAAATTGCCAAGAAAACGAACTCCATCCTCTACATTATACGCAAGGCATTCTCATATATTGACAAAGAACTTTTCCTAAAGCTATATAAAACCTATGTTAGACCACTATTGGAATATGCATTTCAGATATGGAACCCTTACTTTAAGAAAGATATTGACTTGCTCGAGAGAGTACAACGGCGAGCCACTAAAATGATACCATGTCTCAAAAACCATCCCTATGAATACAGACTAAAAGAATTAGGGCTAACCACCCTGGAACAGCGCAGAGAACGAGGCGACCTAATAGAAACATACAAAATCCTACACAACCACTACAATGTACCGGATCTTGCTATGATATACGAGCTAAATACAAACAAAATGCTAAGAGGGCACTCACTGAAGTTGAACCAGCAACCATGGACAAGCAACCCCAGAAAACACTTCTTGCCGAACCGTGTAGTGAATGCGTGGAATAAACTACCTGAGGCAGTAATCAGTGCCCCCTCGGTGAACTCTTTTAAAAATGGACTCGATAAACATTTAAAAAGTGCACTAAAGTGATATACACGCATCAGCTTTAAGCTGCCAGTGTATTAATAAATAATAATAATAATAATAATTAAAAAGATCAGTTGGTATTCGGCTCATAGGCGCCATGAGGGTACTGGAAAAAAAAGTATACCAACCGAGTGGTTAAACCTGCAGTCTGCAACCAAAATCATTATCTCAATAGGCAACTAACTTCAAGTCTTTTCTCCCAAAACAGCTGCTTGGGCTTCTCCTGCGTTCCGTGCTTGAGGTCCGTCTTGACCTTGCTCTCCTGAGTCTTATACACGGTCACCGGCTGCTTGAATATGGAGGCCGTTTGACGGATGGGCGGCACCAGCGAAGCATCGGAGCGGACTCCCCTGATTGTTGGAAGGCTTTATGTTACTAAACGGTTATGGCTCGGTTTTGTGTGAAAAAGATAATGGACACATTTTGTGAAGAGGCTTTTTGAGTAACATAGGGGAATTTATTATTTTCATAAAATTAAAGAGAACAGGACTGATGGATTTGATTTTGTGTGCATTATAAATTTTCCACGATTTTGGCAAAAGAGAATAGTTTCAATGTTTATATTATAAGGCATACATTATGTTTAGAATTTTAAGTTTCATGCAATATTTTTTTTGTAATTTTTTGTATTTTGAAACTTTTCCCTTGAGTTAAAAATAAGTGCGGTTATTACACGAAACAACTATACGTAACTAACAACAACAACATAAAACTGAACAATATTATTACAATTTAGGCATGCAAATACATTGAACCTATTAAATAAAATAAGTGATACAATCGAAAAAAAATTCATCATAATAAATATTGCAAATCTTCTAAATCAAATGAAGCTAAAACTAAGGGCCAGTTTCTGAATTGAGAATTTTACTAAGTAAGTACTTAAGTATTGTTCTGTCACGTTCTTTTGTGAGAAATCTGCAGAAACAGAATGATACTTAAGTGCTTGCTTAGCGAATTTCTCAATTCAGAAATCGGCAGTAAATGTATTAATAATGAATTAAAAGCAGAACAGAATTTGCCTAAGACTGGGTGCACTGTGCCTGAAAGATGCAAGCATATTGCATATTCTTCTACTGCAAAAGTGGGTTACAGACTTTTATTGTAAGCTGTGCTTGAAACCAAAGAGACCTTCCATTGTAAGAGCGTAACATTAAATAACTAAGGAACATAAGCTCTAAAAACAACATTTAGGACACACTTCACCAAACAATCCTGCTTGAAAAACGAATAAGTGACATCAACATTGATCCAAAAATAAACCTACATTCTGATACTCATTTTATTATAATGCAAACCTAGATTTGGTACACATTAGCAAGTATCCAGTCTAATGTGGCAAGCCTGTCACACTAAAATGGGGGAGAATACATTTCTCAGTGACGTAAGAACTGTCATAAGACCGAAAACCAGGTGGATGTACGTGGTTATCCAGGTACAATTAATTTGCTTAGTTTATCGTCAATTTCCTCACAGTTTACCATATTGTAAGTATGGCAAATAAGTTCTGAAAAACTCATGTAAATAATACTGCAAGCTACTAAAACCCAGAACCAAAATTGGCCCTGATCACGCCACAGCTCTGATGTTGTTCATAAACATTTTTAGACCAATGTTGACACAGAAGACTTACAATTTACAAAAGACAAGGCACACAAATACGAGACTAAGCATCTACTTGGTGATTAGCGAAGGTAATGTAATAACAGAAAGCTAGAGACTGCACTAATGATCAAAACACAAGTGTATTAAAATGACATTGATGTTTAGGAACCTGTAGTCAAACTGAGCTCGTGCTTTCTTGGCCTTGCACAGGAGCATTGTGTTAATTTGGCCTTGTTGAAAGTCGAAACACGACAGGTCCGTACTATCACCAAGATAACGTACTAGTTCGGGTTTACTGCGAAACTTTTTACCTGTAGGGCTACAGAAAAGTTATGGTCACCAGAGCACTGAGTGAGGCAGCCGTGTTAGATGTAAACCCTTGGAGGTTTTAGTGATGGAGGTGATAACTGAAGCATTAGGAATTGATAACGATTTAAAATAAAGTACTTCTGACTATTTTGAAGTGCAATTTAACTTAGTTGTAGAGAATAATACATAGGACAAAACTAAAAGATCCAAAAGTTAGGGATTATAATTATCTTATGTACAATTATAGTGTATGATGTAAGGATGTCTTTGGGAATGATTTACCTGTAATAGTAAACATCTACTTTGCCAGCAGAGAGCCCCGACTTTCGCAAAACCTCTTCCCTTTGCCAACCTTTCGGTAAGGCATTGCAATCCGATCTCTTCTTCTCAATTGAGATGTTCATTGTTTATAGTGGCTACTGCGAACTGCTGCGCGAATTATACTGTTGTTTAGTTCGAATGAAACACAATAAAATACAGTAAAATATAAATAATAAAGCTTCCCAAGCCAAAATTTATTTACCCACACCACAGAACAGATTTAAATATGCTTTAACCACAGATTATTTTGGGACATTTTACTTTTTTTATTGCTTATTTTGTAGTGGCGTTCTTACTTCCGCTTGGAAAAACCGGTAATAAAATCGAGGGTGATATGGCTCTATACTTGTAACATCTGCTCCATGCGGTATTTTTTATAAATTAAAGCCTCGCGTCCATTAGGCGGATCGGGGCGGATTTTTGCCGGCGGCAAAAATCCGCCTGCCTATATTTTGTATGGAAGTGCGTCCACTAGAGCGCATCGGGGCGGGGCGGGCCGCGACGCAATATTTTTGCCGGCGGATTTTTGCCGGCGGCATTACCCGCCCCGATGCGCCTAGTGGACGCAGGGGCAACAGCATGCTCGCGCATGCGAATGCGCGCGAGTGTTGCCATTTGTCGACCAGAATACATAATCGGCTGAATTATTGTTGTTCTTGTTTATAATAATGTAAAGAATTCTATGCTATTGGCGTGAACGAAAAATCGCTGAACAAACGCTTAGTACGAATAGCTCAGTAAAGTTAAGCTTCAAAAAAATAAAACTGTAAAAAAATTGAATTACCCTCCACGCTGCTATCGTCCACCCTTAAGGTTGGACGATAGCAACGTGGCGGGAGATTCAAAATTTTCACAGTTTTTTACATTTTGTAGCTAAACTGAGCTATTTTTGTTCAGCGATTTTACGTTAGACAAAAATAGCTCAGTTTAGCTACAAAATGTAAAAATCTGTGAAAATTTTGAATTTTCCGCCACGTTGCTATCGTCCACCCTTAACCGATCATGATGATGAAGAAATACCAGCAGAAGTATTAGAAGTTGATTTTTGGTTTTGTTAAGTTTATGGTTTTCACAAACGCCGTATTGTTCCAGTAGACTCGGAGAACTTCGCTCGCTTCTCTCGCTCGTTCAATTATTCCGTTTCGGATCCAGATTGAACGCAGGTTGGACGTAACTCAACGCGGGATTTTTTTGTAACTAAATATTGAAATGAAAAAATATTACGTATACTGCGTGTTATTCACTAGGTAAGTAAAAAAAAAAATGTCATCGAGTATTTATCATCAATTTTATTAGTTTAAAGTGCATGAAATCCCTAATATAAAATAGTCTGTAATTTTGGCATGAATGAATAGGGCTTGGCAATTTTTTTTTGCAGCCAAGGGCCACATAGAGCCAAAATGGCATAAAAGCGGACCGTACCTGAAACTATAGGTAGGTACTTACCATACCCTATAATTATTTTACCCATAGTATATTCAGAGTGAGATGAGCGCGCGTCAGAAAATTTCAGTCTCAATCATACAAAATAATTTCAATCTGTTCAAAATTTCTCAATCGACTAGGCATCAAATTCAAATTCAAATTCAAAATTCAAATTCATTTATTGGATAAAAAGCGGTACATTAAAACAAAAGAAATACTTATCCTAAAGTAGATACGGTATGTCTTAATGGAAAGTTGGCAACTACCACCTGCACTGGCCTTAGCGGCCGTATTGCAGAATGGCAGTTGTGTAGAGAGGTGGCCCAATGCACTTGGGATAGATATCCTTGAGAGTTGATTAAATAACATTGCGTAGTAATTAAGTGACTAAGTACATTAAACATTTTAATTTACTTTAAGAGTTTTTTTTTTAATTACTATTATAGTGGAGAGAGTTACAATCGAGAGAGTTAAAATCAAAAAGTTACAATTTAGGCAATGTCACAAAAAGTCACAACGAGGGCTCAAAAGTTACAATATTTGTGATTAGACAAAGTGGCAACACCAAAAAATCCGCCGAGCCGATGCGCCGATCCGCCCCGATGCGCTTAGATGGACGCACCCCAACGTTGCGTTGCGTTGCGGCCCGGCCCGGCCCGCCCCGATCCGCCTCATATGGACGCTAGGCTTAAAAGTAAAATAAAATTGACAGGTGATGAGGAACTGTGATGAGGAAACTGTGCGACCGCCCGATACTTTTTGTGATTAAATCCTGAAATACCGCTAATGTACAGTGAAAGCGAAGGTAAATAAGTGATTATAAAAGCCCAACTTTACACACTGAAGAGTAGTAAGAGGAGGTGAGCATATTTTTGTTATGAAACACTTTAGGCAGCGTCAAGTTTTGAGCCAAAGATACTTTCACTTTACTCATATTTTGCTGTTTCAAACTTATTTGTTTAAATTATTGTCTTTCTGCGACTGAGAAGCTGCTTTCTAGTGCAATTGTTGGCACCTAACACAATCCGCGAAGTATTCTCTCAGAGCAGTTTCTGGAGATGTTACAAAAGAAAGATTGAGTAGAATCTACACTGATAACTTTGTAAGGCCATTGCAATCTTGCTTTATTATCATATTTTCGTTTTATTATTATGCCAGTGAAGTGTTTCTAGATAATCCTTGGCTTGAGGTTATAGAACACAGAAAGCAACCTACCTACATTCTAAAATCATATTTTCGAATATTATTCACATTTATTTTTAGAAAAACCAAAACTTAAATATTATCATAAGAGAAAGATAAACGATCGAAACACCACAATAATAAAATAGCCAAGCTCTTTCAGGATATATTATACAGCTTGGGGTATTTTTCCAATTGGTCTATGTTTTGCCATAACATCCACACAGTCTTAGATTAATTCCCTTACAACAATAATTAAATTGTGATCAGAATAATAATTAACATTACTCAGAAAAAGTAAATGGTTAATTAGATATGCCCCCTGTGGGTTGTTGTATTTTGTCTGACTGTATTTATTAAGATACCTAGGTGATGCGCTCGAGCGAGACCATTGAGTCTATTTAGACCAGCTTAAGGTTTCCCTTCATAGCCAAATCTCCATACAAGCGTGGCAGTCTACTTGTGTTATCTACAGGCTACTAATTTCCAGTTTTTTTTCCTTATTCTTGTTATGATGTATATCTATGTCCGTATTAGAGGCCCAGACGGCAGTTTTGGCGGGCGCCAAAATCAGCCCTGGATCTAGGGGGGGGCAAATTCAAGTCATCATTTAGGACGAATCTGTTTTGTTTTTTACTTGGAACAATTTTAAAATGTGTGGTTACAAACTAAACTTTTGGACAGTGAAACAGTGAAACAGGGGTTACCCTTGACGCTATTGCGATCAAATTGAAAAAGTTTTAAAATTAATTTCTCTTTGAATTTGCATAGTAGTGCTTTGATTTTAAATACTTTTTAATGTTTATTCAAAGGTAAGGCTGTTTTATTCAATTAAAACACAAAATGCGTCTTAATTTGTAAAATATTAAATTTTGTAAATTGCGCCATATTGCGGCCGTATTGGAAAAATGCGTCAAGGGTAGAGGGGCTGGGCAATAGTCAAAACAGGGAAACTTGGTCCGAAAAGGCTCCCCCTTAGTAGTGGGACACCCTACACCGACAGCAGGTTCCTATCCTGGACCTGGGCACAATTACACCCATGGGGGTAAAACTGATTTTCTGCAGGGGTAAAGTAGTAAAAATGGAGATCCCTTCTTCGAGCCCTATGTTCCTGGTAAGGTATAAAATGATATCATCATCAAAGTAGTAGTAGTTTTGTAAAGTAACACTGCGGCCACACAAAAGATTTAAAAGTTTTGTATTTATTTCCAAGATGCAAAAATCTCAAACGTCGAAATATTACAACGACATCAAAACAATGTACCTAAAACCATAACAAACGCCCCTTGGTTTACAAAAATAACAGAGCTACATGACGATTTAAAAATTGCAGCAGTGAAAGAAGAAGATGAACACAGAACAAAACTTTATAGTGATCGCATAAACACTCATGTTAACAGCTTAGCATCAGCTCTAAACAAATCACTGCAAAGTCGCCGGCTCAAACGCCGATACATAATATGGGATTCATTACAAACATAATCCACAAATAAAGAAGAGGAGGAGTCTTTAATGGAAGACCACGCCTCACACGCTACAACTACCCAAGAACACATCTGCTAATGCCTCGAGAAGCCGATCGCATGATAAAAACTGAACCAAAAAAAAAACCAAGATAAGAAAATAGGTGAATTTACGGGCGCATTATCCGGTCTTAAAAACTGGGAGATACTGGGTTAATTTTTTTTCTATCACGTTTTACAATAATTTTTTTAACCAGTTGAGCAACAGGCATGATATTTTATTAATTATCTATAATTAACAAATCAAAGTTATTTTTTTACAACAGTCTTAACTTTTTTGATTGTTTAGTCTCAAATGATGATAGTGGTCGAGCTACGATTAAAAAAACCGCAAATCGATGTATAGGACTACCGTTTGGTATGTACATAGGTACCAAAAGGTACGTTAAATAAAACAATCATTTTGAGCGGTAGTTCTTTAAAATATTATGACAGTTATGACGTCATAATTTTTTTGTATCGGTGTTGATTATTTTTTTTAGTAACCTATTGTGTGTGGTATCAAATGAAAGGGCTTCAAGGGCCGGTTCTAAAAATATACACCATTTACCTTTCAGTTACCTGTTTTCTAAAAATCCAAGAAGAATTTTCAAAACAAACCAAGTTTGGATTCCTTCAGGTAGGAGAAGTCTAAATATTTTTTTGAAAAATATGTATATGCCGTATGTCTCTTAAATACTCATATCAAAGCTCAAAAAAACGATTTTAAAAATATTAACATTTACTATTTTTTCATTTTTAATTTTTATTAAAAAGTTTTACATTTAGAATTTTTTGACATTTATCAAACTGTACTGTACTATTATTGTGTTTTTTGGTATTATCTATACTAAATTGATGCTCACACGCTTCCTTCTCCCAAAACGTCCCCCCCCCACTTTGATTATCGGATTATCCTCTGATTGAACAAAATCAAATAGTCAATCATTTTTAAATATTTCAAAATTTCCCCCCATTTAGGGGTAATTGGGTAATAAGTGTTGTTAGAGCTGGGTAAAAAAAGTCATTGGAGGGGTATTTCAGCATTTATTGAATTTTTTTTCTTTAATGACACGGGTTATACCCACTCCCGTCAGGTCGGAGGTTGGCTATCTGTTGCAGCTCTTGGTCTTCGTGTTTAGGCTTTCAGCTTGATTTTGGAGCCATGATATTTCTTGCGGCCAGGGTTTTCTGCAGCCCTGTTTTTTTTTTACGTTGCCTGTTGGATGTCTTACTGCTGGGCAAAGGCCTCCCCCCTTTCAGTCCAGGTCTTTCGGTCCTGAGCAACCTCTAACCACTCCGGCAGATATTGGTCGAGTTCGTGCCGCCATCGTCTTTTTGGGCGACCTCGGCTGCGGCGACCGCCACATGGTATCCACTCGGTGGCGATTTTCTCCCACCTATCCGGTTGCATGCGTGCGGCGGACATGGCCGGCCCAGCTCCATTTAAGCTTTGTACCTATGTTTATTTTTTTAGTGACCCTCAATAAATATGTTGCCGAGCTAGCAATTTTCCACGGCACGTGGCAGCCACCTTAGATCGATGTGGTGCGGCTGGCACTCTCTCACGCGTATGGATCAATTAGAAGGCTGAATTATTCACGCTCGATCGAATGCCGTCGTCGTCGCCTTGAACTTTCTTTTCGCGGAAACTCGGCCGTTTGCTTTCTTGTGGGACGGTGGAGTTCTGGTGCTCTGTGGATCGGAATGTTTGCTTTTGTGTTACGATTTCCTTCAGGAATAAAGGGCATACGGGAGTAATACATACATATTGTAAAGGCTATGAAAAATCAGAGATTTTCAAATGAGAAACTTACATTGCTCATTAATGCCAAAACTAAAACTAAGGCCTTTGCATCTACGTAATGAGATGATTTATACAGCGTCCAGTGGCACCTTCACTCACACTAGATAGGTGAAGAGACCACTCGGCGCTGCAGTGCCTACTCCATCTAATGCCAAAGTTGCTTATAAATCCCAACTCCCCGGTCCCTTGCTAATCTTGTCCACTCCTCAGCCGCTCTTTGGCTTTGCTTAAAAAATAAAAAGAACTATCAAAATCCTGCAACAACTCTCTTTCATATTATTTCTCCGGGTACCAGTCAGCCCCTTACGAAACTAGCTCAACCTTCATGATAAAATAGCGACTGGAGTTTTTTTAAGGACTTAATGAGGTCCGACGATACGCGAATCGCGATTTCTTCAGCCCCCGTGCCGCCCAATAAGTAAAGTAAATAGGCAATTCACTTATTGGCCGCAGCAGTCGAGACGCATGACCGAATTAGAGCTTCGCACGCGACCTATGCCACCATTTCCACCGATTGTACGCAAGGACGGGAGGTATCGTAGGCGCCGCGCCGCCCCGCCCCGATGTATTCGTCAGTCGCTTGTAAAGAAAAGACTGGACGGCTCAGTACTTGATTCGTGAATGTCTCAACACCGTGGAATTTTAGTGGTTTTAAAGCCGAAGGTATTTTGTTGCACTGGTGATTCTGAGCTAAATTATAAAATTTCATTCCAAAACGCGCAAAAAAAAAATTACTTATTCATACAAATGGTGTCGATTGGCGATAGCCGTTTGTATTGGAAAGTGATTTTTTTTTCGCTCGTTTTGAAGTAAAATTTTGGAATTTGGCTCAGAATCACGAGTGCAACTAAATACTTTCGGCTTTAAAACCACTAAAATTCCACGGTGAATAATTCAGAAACCAGCGGTCAGAGGTTTTAGTAAGTTGCCGGATTTGCCAGGTACTCGCGAGAGTCGCAAGGCATGATGGAAAGCATACAATATTTTCAAGTACAGTCGGCCACACGCTAGGATACCCCTTTTTGTTCGATTGGCGCCCGTATGCCGCGCGCGCTAAGAGCTGCCATGGGGTATCTGTGACTGTGGCCGACCGTACATCGACAACGCCAAACTAGTCACATCGGTGCACAGGTACATAATCCGTGAAACAAAATAAAATTATGTTCGTGGTCGTTGAGACGTGGTAAGAAGTAGGTAATTAGGGTATACATATGTGGAATGCACCACCGTTTGTGCCCAAAAGCTGTTAGGTACTTACTTTGTTTAGACGCTTTTGGTGACGTAACCTGACCCAATTTGACTGTGCCGTCCGATTTTTAGGGTTCCGTACCTCAAAAGGAAAAAACGGAACCATTATAAGATCACTCCTGTGTCCGGATGTGACACCCAATTTGCTCCGAAACTACTAAACCGATTGAGTTAAAATTAGGTACACATATGTAGGTTGGTGACCCAAATACAGACGTGTAACGTAAATAGAGGAATTTTAGTTATTGGGACCACTTTTGTGGGGTAAATTATAAAATTAAATAATAAGTTTTGCAAAATATCGTCTGACATATCAAATGAAAGGGCTCATTCTAAGCAACACAAATGTATTTTTTTATAATTAAAAACAAATATTTTTTAAGATATTTAAACAATACTGGAAAATTTACCATTTTCACCCTTATCTCCGAAATTGCTGGGCCTAAAATTTGAATAAAATATTTAAAATAGGTCTTTCCTTATAGATTACAGGAAAACCTATAAGAAGTCTATGGTATTTATACAAAAATGGTACAAAAAAAATCAGTAAGTACGGAACCTTTAGTGCGCGAGTCCGACTCTCACTTGGCCGGTTTTTTTGATTAACTATTTGGTTAATTGTTTATTCCATGGGGTCCATTCATTAATTACTTTGCACAAATGGGAGGGGAGGGCCGCCCTCCCCTAGGGGGAGCCGTATTAAATACAATAGTAAAATCACTATTAATTTGCCATCAGCAACCTACGACAACGTCCAGCCATGGACAAACAAATGCTGAAGAAGAACTATTGGGCCATCCTCTAACGACCATTATATTATTATCTACCTTAAATTCAATGTCAAATAAATAAGCTGATCTATTGTAGTAGTTGGGTTGATTTATTTGTAGTTTTTCAGGGGACTTTAACAACCCTTTTTTTTACTATGTTTAATGGGGTTAATATTTATAGTTAATATTAAGCCTACCTTTATTATCCCTAAAATCGTTATAAATTAAAAGTAAAAGTAAAAAATAAAAATCTCAAAATAATGAAATTAGGACCCCGTAAGCTCTCAAATCTCAAAATAATGAAATAAGGCCTCCTCCAGTTTCTTCCAGTTGTCTCTATCTTGTGCAGTTTTTACCCAGTTTTTGGTCACCTCTTCTATGTCGTCCACCCAACGACTACCGCTCGTTTAGTTAGTTTAAAAAAAATCTCAACACTCCTAGAATAAGTTAGATCATCAATAAAGATACTGTAAACTTGTCATTCGCGAACAGCCTTGGCGTGGCGCTGCTTACGCCGTGAATTGATTTATTAAAACATACATCCTTGCCTTGACCATTATAGTTAGAGATCTGGTGACCAATCGAGATATTTTTTCGTACAAGGCTAGGAGTACATTCACACTTTCTAGGTTATAAAAAACAATATTTCTACCGCGTTTGGCTAGTAATAAATAGTGATTTCGTGATCAGCTGAGACTAAAAAGGCAGCCTAAAAACTCCCAGCCTTGTAGACAAAAAAGAAATGACTCAACCCATACATTTAAACTTTCAAAGTCGAAAAAATCTAACTTTCAACCGCGACCGGACCAAAAAAATATTTTTCCCAGACTCAGCGAAGTCTACTCTATCAGCCTACTAACTCCCAGCCTTGTACGAAAAAATATCTCGATTGGTCACCAGCTCTCCAACTATTATTGTTGATTGGTCTTGTTTTAAGGCGCTGGGCATAGTGAATTAGCCCGCGCGCAAAAAAAATGCACAAAAACGATTCCTGTATCAAATACGCTAAAAAAATCGAAAATTTTCACATATCAAACCCTAGAATTAGATGAGAGCTATCTGAAACAGCCAGTTTTGTGTTGATACCCATAACAGATTGCAAGATATTTTGTTTGAAAAAAAGTGCGCCGCCTATTCTTTTTCATCAAAAATATCTTAAAAACGTTTATGAATGTCAACACGAAACTGCCTGTTTTAGATAGGTCTCACCTAATTCTAGGGTTTGATATGTGAAAATTTTCGATTTTTTTAGTGTATTTGATACAGGACTCGATTTTGTGCATTTTTCTTGGCGCGCGGGCTATTCACTATGTACAGCGCCTTAAATCGCCTCTATTTGACTCTACATTAGCGAGCCAACTACAAATCGCGAGGCGAGAAGTTGGCTTTGGGTTTGTAATGTTCATGCTAGTTCGATTGACGAGCTTATGGCGCGCGCGATAAGGGCTATAATCCGTGCGGGATCAGAATGGGATAATACCTTTTGGAACTGAGACGTTCGCGGTCCGCCTGTCAGCTGTAGCGTCAGCATTTCGGCAAACTCTAGTTGTCTATGGCAAACTCGCGTCGAAACTTGCTTGTGTTTTCTGTGTGCGTGGGTGTCTGCTCGAGTTTTATCACGTTTTATTCAATTAATGCAATAACATTTAATCCTTCTAGATTACAACCATTAAACATTTTCGTGTATTTTCAATTTCATAATCCTATGATAGAACGTAGAACTAACATTTTTTTACTGACGCTACTCGAGAACTGTCATTTTCGATTCAGTTCCAAAAGGTATTATCCTATTCTGATCCCGCACGGATTATACCATGGGATGGGGTATCTTATCGTGTTTCTGACCGCACACTCCGGCATACGCAAGGGTGCACGCATGCGGCATGGTGCTTGGAAAAACATTGTTGAGCTTACAATCTAAGAATAGAAGTAAAGTTTAGAAAGTAGTTTTACTTCTATAAAATTGTGTTTCGTGTAATTTTTAGGGTTCCGCACCCGAAGGGTGCATAACGGGACCCTATTACTCGGCCTACACTGTCTGTCTGTCTGTCAACTTTAAAGGGCTGTATCTTTAGAACCGTAATAGGTAGCCAGTTGATATTCACAAAATTAAATTATGTGTTATTATGGCGGATTACCCAACAAATGAAATAATTTTTAAAAATAATCCCCATACAAAAAACATGTTTTTAAACTTTTTGCTCTATCGCAAAAACGGTAATTCATACAAAATATCAAACTTAGTATGATTCTAGGCCATATTTTATAGTATAACAACAAATAATAAAAATCGATCAAGCGTGAGTTGGACTCACGCATAGGGTCGTATAACCAGATTTTTAAAATGTTATGGCAGTACGGCGCGCGAGTCCGACTCGCACTCGGCCGGTTTTTTTTTACACCATGCGTGCCTCAGGTTGAGAAACGATACCTTCAGTTGCCAAGTACTTGCCTAAGAGCAGAATAAACATCTTCCTTGAAAGTCATCAAAATGTTAGATCTCGCCTACCGGTTTGACCTATAACGCACTAGCCAATAGTACATACCTGGCATTGACCTAATATTATATCTGATTGGCTACTGTTGAATGATATAGGATCTTACGGCACTGAGGTATAGTTCTTGGGCTGGAAAAAGAAAAGTGTTAAAATAAAAATCAGTCCCAAGCAAGATCGAATAACTCCATAAGTATTATTTAATTAAATAGGTAATTATTTTTTTATTTATTTATTTAAGCAAACAAACATATTTACAAAAAGTTTTACCAAATCCGCCAAACTGTAGTCACAGTTTGTTGGCGAAGCGCTCTATGTTTACAGTTAATTATTTTACGGGCATTTATCAGTTAATTAACATATCAGTACTTAGAATTTTGTAGCTTTTTTAATAACTTAATTTTAGTTTTATTTTATTTCAAAATGGTCTAAAAAATACTTTTTAAGTTTCAGTTTTAACATTTTCTTATGGTACAGTGCATTTTCGTTTTCCTTAGCTTTACGTTTTACGTATAACTACACGTTTTTATGTAGTAAGTGCAACATTAGATTCAAAACTAGAACATCCTTGTTACAAGGTAGGGAAAAGATCTTTGAACTGTATACAGAGTTTCCCGTAATTTAACGGCAAGCGGGAACTGGATGAAAGGGCAGGTCATAACGGTACTTAGAAAAATAATTTAAAAAACCTGGTCGCTTCGTTCAGAAAGTATAAGCAGCTTTGGAAATGGTCACCCTATTTCAAATAACGTCACCTACTCGTAGGCTTTTGATCAAAAACTTGATTTTATCATAAACCGGCGACATACAGGGTGTTAAAAGACCGCCAACAGAGCGGGAAACCACGTACTGTCCTCAGCATAAGGAACATTTTTGCCCAAGGAACTATGCCTGGGAAATCAACGGTTTCCGAGATAATGGGGTTCAAAGTCGGACTTTTCAAAACTTTTTTTTTTGCAGAAATGTATTCAGCATCTAGTTCTTAACATATCTTCTCAGGAAGCCATATCAAAATTATTAACAGCCTGTATATTAATACGATTTGGTTTCAACTCCACAGTTTCTATCCAACATTTTAATGAGCTGCGGAGTTTATAAGCACTGACCTATTAATTTTCCTGCTGGTGTAATCAAAGGATTTCCGCATATTTGGCGAGGTTAGGAAAGCAAAACAAATTAATTTAGTATTTAGGCCTCAGCCGGATAAAAATCTTAATTAACGCTCTACTAATAATAATGCCCACGCAAATACAACATCCATCCTGTCCGGTTAAATGGATACTTTATTGAATTAAAGACAAAACTAAGGCCTTTGAATCTACGTAATAAGATGATTAAACAGCGTCCAGTGGGACCTTCACTCACACTAGATGGGTGAAGAGACCACTCGGCGCTGCAGTGCCTGTGACATTGTTTTAGATGATGTAGGCTTGCCCAGAACCTATACCATCCTGACAGCTTAGTCGGCCTAGCCCACAGGAAAGAAAGTCAATACGTGTGGAGCCAACTAAGCCGCGGGTTTCCTCACGATGTTTTCCTTCAGCGCGTGGTATTGCTACTACAAATTCACAAATGTGTGTAACTTTGAAATTAAACAAAGTCATACATGCCTGCACTGGGAATCGAACCGGGTACCTCTTTCTTCAGAGTCCACTGTTCTACCCACTAGACCACCACCGCTTAATTGAATTAAAGACAACGATTAAGAGTATTGCGTGTGTTCTAGTGTACTTCACATGGAACTTGATATGAGGAGGTTTTCTCGGACAATTTAGACGTAAAAAGAAAGGTAAGCAGAGGAAAAAACCGGCCAAGTGCGAGTCGGACTCGCGCCCTGAGGGTTCCATACAGTAAAAAAAAACTGGTAGATCAAAAGTTGTTGGAAATAACACTTTAGAAGTTTACGTGTTTCAGGAATAACGCTATTTGAAAATTACCCTGTATATCGCACCCCACATTTTTCTAACCTCGGCTATTTTCCCCTCAACCACGTCTACCACCTCTCCAGCCGGGCTAAGATAATAGCCGTATCGTAGACAAGATGTTAAGACTTTCATACGTTATCTCTACATCACGCCTAGTTGGCTGGATGTTAGTTCATCGAGCTGTGCGTCCGATTGAATCCGTGACATTAAACACAACCTTCCCAAAAGCCTACATTTCCCCAAAGACCCAATTCGGCTGGTCTATTTCATTTGTCCCACTCGTGTTGTCGGATTACGCTCCGCCATTTACCTAATTGCCATTTACCTATCTCGACGAGGAACGCTAACCTAGCGTCCGACGTTTATAGCTATACATAGCACAATACAGCAAATGCCAAGGCGATACGCCAGAGCGACCAGCCTTAAAAAACTATAGATAAATTAGGCATTTTAATTTTTTTATTATTGAAAAGGTGATACACTTTCCCTAATTGATTTTACACAGTTTTGATCTAAAATTATGATATTATTTTATTTATTTTAAAAGGTACACAAAACAGACGATAGCCATAAAATTACAGTTGTTAGAAATATTCAGTTTCAATACAGATTGTTTCAAAGATTTGTTTTTTACTAAGTTCTAAATATTTTTGTAACTGCACTACTCACGTGGTGTTTCACGTGGTATATTACCTCTCATTTGATTCCCCACACCACACCTGTATGTACGTATACAGGGTGGCCCAAACATAGACGTCAAGGGAGAAAATCTAGATAGCTGACACCGAAGGCTACCCGAATCACCCCCATGTATGTTCTGCCATTTTTGTCCTAGCATTGGATTTTATTTTATAACTTTTCTTTCTTTCGACATGTCAGAGAAATTTTTAATTTTTTTGGGTTTTAGATAATTTATCTATTACCAAAAAAATAATGATCAGCTATGGCCTTCTAGAAGTTACCGCAATTTTGATCCAAAGTCCAAAAATGTTGTTTTCGAGAAATGATTACTGAAATAGTTAGTAGGGAGAAAAAAAGGTAGAGGTCCTAGCATTGGATTGTGTATCTAGATTTTGTGATGTTTGGGCCACCCTGTATAGGAGTCATAGTATCAAAGTAATTTGCAGTTTTCAAAATGCGGCGGTCGCCATATTGATGACGTCATATCTACTTTACCGCTTGTGTCCCTTTTTACATTAAAATAACATACAAAAATTTGGTGCTGGTATCACAAAGTGGAACTACATGCTAAGGGAAGCCACTATCCGTCGCGTCGTCTTTGAATGTTATGAGGATGTCGTATAGGATGCCATTTCCCCCCGGAACACTGCGTGGAAAAGGCCCGCATCCGCGTCTAGTGAAAGCCAGGCTTAATAAAGATTGGTGTTTTTTTATCAGCAATAGGTGGGGTGGCTCCGCGAAATGCCAGGCGCGCCCCGTGACGTCATGGGCCTCCGAAATGGCGCGACATTTGGTCGTGGTGCGCCTCGGCCACACCCCACTTTAGTCCGTTGGTTGGTTCTACTGCCTACCTACCATAGTCTAATCTCTGTAGTCAGGGTTGTCGTTGTCTGTCACTGTATTAAAGTATTTAACTATCGGACGGTATCATATTTTTTACGATGACAAACTAGGTGGCGCTTTTTTGTTTGCATTGAAGTCATGCCGGTTCAAACTGTCGTGCTGTCGTGAACTTGTGACACAAGACATCACGTATACGTTTACACGCAAGCTCTCTACTCGGTTACGTTACGGGCGACTTTACAACAAAAGTGAACACTCTGACGTGCTGTCGTGTGTAAAATTTAATGATGTACTAGCTAGGTAATACTGCGATTTTTGTTGTGCGTTTGTACACTAATTACTTTACGAGTTTACGCCCTCTCGATCGCTGACAGTCATTTCATTGCACTCGACTCAACCAGAAAGGGTTTACATATTATTTCAAGGGCGTGCAAGGGCGTGCATTCTCTTAAAAATTTCATCCCATCAAAAGACCGAAGTGCCTCACAGACTTGAGGCCCGTTTTTCTAGTTCTAGTACCTATGCCCTGCCCTATTCGCGAGGATAGCTAACTTGCCTTATAAAGTTTTAACTAAGGTGTTGTAGGTAGGTAAAATTCCGAATTAGTCATGCTATTACAGTAATACATCAATCGTTTTTAATAGTATCGCTGATAAGCAAGGAACAATGGATTGTTACGTCTACAAAGGGTTCGTAACGCACCGTATTAGCATTTTTTTGTTAATTCGCCGCATCTCGCCGATAACAATCAAGTTTCCAAAATCACACCTACACATACAAAATCTCATCATCTTATTTCTGTTGCCGGATCGAACAAAACATAATATAGCCGCAGTATACGTAGTTAAAACACGAAAAGACTCACGTAATATAATTCAATGCTACCTGAAAGATTTACCTACTATTATTTGTATTTTTACAATCTCTTCTTTGCTTCACATCGAAAAACTGGACGTAGCGTCAGAATTTTTATTTGGCTCATAAAAAATCAGAAATAGAACAACTGAAGGTGTGCTGAAGTGTCTCGACTCTTGTTCTCCGAAGTATTTGTGAATTTTAAACATAATTTCATCTGAAGCAATATTCTAAAGGTTAGATAGATCTACAATGACTTTTTGGTGAAGGCGTATACAGCTTTCATTAGTTGGGCGATATAAAAACTTCAACTCTCATAAAGAACGCATTTGTGTTGATGTTCGCTCATAGTAGGTAGGTAGGTAGTTCGTTATTGGTATGATTAATCGAATTTTGATAAGGCGACGAAATGCCGGGGTTGGAATCGTATCGATTCCCACTTCCCAACAAAACTACTTCAACCAAACCCAGTAGTTACCTTCCACTAACCTCAAGCCATAGGTTGTCATGGTCATTTGGTTGAAATAGTAGATGAAACAAATTGAGTCTACCCTAAAAACCAATTAAGCCTTTGCTATGTAAAAAAAAAACTAAGTCCTTTGCATCTATGTAATGAGATGATTTATACAGCGTACAGTGGCACCTTCACTCACACTAGATGGGTGAAATGATCACCGCTGCAGTGCCTGGGACATTGTTTATATGTTAGGTGATTGCTTTATTATACCTGCAGCGTTCAGAGCCACCTCCATGTGTGATGTGAACACTCCACTCTTTACCATGCTTCTTCTCCAAGAACGATCAGAGCTAGTGAAGCTGGAGAAAAAAAAGTAGCTAGATACTTAGTATTAGATAGTAATAAGTATCTGATTTATATACATTTTTTACTTTAGATAATATTTTGACGTTCAATGTAAATAATTTATTTATGGCATATTGAATAAAAACATTTGAATCTTGAATCTTGAGTCTCGAGTAGTAAGTTTGCCCAGCCAGCACCATTCTACCATCTCAGCTCAGGCAGCATAGTCTTTAGGAAAGACAAGACCAATACGTTCGGACTTTCGGAGCCAAGTCAGCCAACCAACCGCTTTTCCTAAACATTGTGATAACCCTGCCTCCGGCGAAGGTGAGCGAAAGTGATGCGGAAGCCGCTGTCCATAACCAAATTGCATGCGTGCGCGGCTGATTGGTCGGCCCGTAGCTAAACAAAGACTCACGGCAGGGTTAATGTTGTATTTGACCTATATTCTTCTTTTTTAATGGGTCCCCTTCCGCACAAAAGCGAACCGAACTTTGTCAGTTGTAGCACTATCCAGCTCTTGGTTGTTGAAATACAATACTAGTAGAGATAATATTATATTCGTAGAGTCAATTCCAAACCAAATGTTCCGTAACTTAAAAGCCTTACGTTACACGGCTGCACAAACTTAAAACACTGAATACGCCATTTTTCAAAAAAAATTTTTTTTGCATTTTCGGATATTCCTTGTTATTTTGCACCTAAATCAAAGACTCTTTTTTACTTACGACCGCTCATTCTACTTACTATAGGTGCAATAAACACTGAATATCCAAACAAAATAATAAAAAAACAAAAAAGCAAGGTTAGATCACTGAATATCACAATGACCAATTAAGAACACAGAATATCCTTGGATATTCTGGTTTTTATGCTAGTAAATTGGATATTCTGTGTTATTTGTCAGTTCTTCTTATACCACACATGCCTAAAATTAAAGATGCGTTTTTCATCAGAGTAGCATTTAACGAGACATTCGCCTCTTTAAAGAAAAAATCTATGGCCTACTGCATTTTGTGGCACGAGGGCATGGCTAGGAGAGACGCGCCCCAAATAATTGACGCTATAACGACTTTTTTGAGAGAGGAAAGGGATGTTCAAAACTTCGTTACTTGGATGGACAATTGCTGTGCTCAGAACAATGGTTTTTGTTCACTGCTATGGTAAATATTTTAAATTCCAGTATAGTAAGCCATAATCTGCAATCGGTCACTTTCAAAGATTTAACCAAAGGCCACACTCATATGAGTGCAGACGGGGTACATGGTAATATAGAAAAACAGAAAATAAAAACGAATTTGTACAATTTCCGTGTAAACGTGTACGATTTCCGTGACCTGATAGAGACAATGAAAAAGGCCAGAAGTAATATTCACCGACTACTAAAAGGCTTAAAACAAGACCTGCTTATCCTTATAGTAGACTCATCATAAAATTAATCGTAGTCGGAGGCCATCGGTTTATCAAACGCGAAAGTGGTGTCCTCCGACTAAGATTAATTTTATGATGAGTCTATTATAAGGATAAGCAGGTCTTGTTTTAAGCCTTTTAGTAATCGGGTTTTAGTTTTTAACTTCTATTTTTTTTTAAGCTTTTTAGTAAGTCATTTTGCCGATCATCCAGAATAGAACCACGGAAAGCAAAAAAAAAAACACATTTTGGTATTTTTTGTTCTATTTGTTATGTTGACGCTACATGTGTTAGGTATACATTTTTGAAAATGTCTTTTATAGCCCTTTCATTTGATACCCATGAAGATGGTATCCAATAATTTTTATATTTAGGTCCGCCACTTTAGGGCGCAGCACAGCCGCCATCTTGTTTTTTTTTTTCAACATTTAACTATCCTATGTTACCTGGGTGATTAAGACAAATCCAACGACACCTAATTTGTTGAAATCGGCCAAGTAGTTTAGGCTCTGCGAGGGAACAGATGAACACAGAAACATACACACATACATACATACGCTGCTAAAATCATAACCCTACTTTTTGCTTCGCGTAGTCGGGTAAAAAACAATAATAGACAAACTCGTCAAATTAATGCCAACAAAACTTCTTTCTGGAAAAATATAGCTGAAACACAAAATGCAGTTGATTTAGTTGAAGGCGGAGAATACATTTGTGAAAACGGTGAATAAACATTAAAATATACCTATTAAATTACGTCTTTTATTTTACTCAAAGTAGAGATAGGTAAGTAGTGGATTTTTCTTTTAGTTCGCTAGATCCTTTGAAGGTCATGTAGAACAAAAACCATTTAAAAACACAGAATAGTACGATTCAGTGTTTTAAGAAGGTTTTTTGTTCTAAGGAGTTACTAAATACCTATAGTTTTTATAAAAATACGTTTTTTTTTAGATTACCTTTTATTTTTCTATATATTACCTTCATGGAAAAATAAAGTCGACCATTTCTCATCTACTATTCAATAGCTAAACAATATATATTTTCGCAAACCTTTTATATTAACAACTACACTAAAAACGCTCTACTGTAAAATTTTATAAATGGTTGATTCAGTGTTTTAAATAAGTGCAGCCGTACAGCTTCGTCCCTACTCTCATGCCTGATAAAATCATTCACACCTTCGGTTCTTTGTTCTAATCATGGTTATAAACACGACCCTCTTGTTATTACCAGCTACAGCTATTGAGCGATTTGACTCAAATACCCGGCACAACATTATAAAAACTCAGAACTCGGTGTACACACAACAGCACGTCGACCTTTACACGCTAGCACTCTAATCGGTTGCGTTACAGGCGACTTTACAACAATAATGTACAGTCTGACATGCTGTCGTGTGTACGTGGCAAGAGCAAGAGCCTATCGACTGAATGACTAGGCTGTAAGTACATACTCGTACAATCTAACATTGATTCAACACTCGATAGCTACCCACACCGATAGCACAATGTACATTTCATTGCGTTTTCATTTCACGCGACTCTTCGTGACCGCCACACAATAAAATGAAATAAAAATATAACAACACGCCGTTTAGTTAGATGCATTTGTAGATTTGTTTATATTACACACGCGAACTGACTCATGGGATTCCATGGACAAATACTTGAGTGACCCTGGATTTTATGTGCTGTGTTGCTTAGTCAGGGATTTGATACTGTCAGCAGTCAGGAGCACATTTCAAGTGGTAGTACCTAGCTTGACTAACCTGCACCATTTATTAGGAATATTCTTCTGAAACCACTAAAATGTATCGTACAAATCTTTGGAGAAACGGTCACCAAGAAAATACAATCAAGTAGATGCATGGCCATTAGGTTGGCACGTTCATATCTTCAATCTGACACACCATATTGCCTAGCGCAATTTTCAACCTAGCTGGGTGCTGAAGTTACCTACCTTCTGGTACTGCCTGACCAATCGACAACAGGGGGGAAAAACCTCATTATGCCAAGAACTCTACATTACCAAGTTAGCCGTAACGTTGCCGTATAATTTCGTAAAACAAAGATCAAATAACAACATAACAACTCTGATTTAGCATACAACAACACGCTGGTCCGATAAGAGAAACAATAACTTGGCTGAAATTTGACCGCGTTTCTGTTACGCTTAATTTCACCCTTGCATTTTGCTTCAATAGAGAACAAACTTAAAGGCGTAAACAGCTGATTAAATGGCAGTTACCTTAGATTTAGTTTATTTATGTGTCTTTCCCACTAGTATTGAGATTTTGCAACCACGTTTTTCGTGAATTTCCAAAAGCGTCACCAGGTATCAAAAGCCGTCCAAAATAAGTTCACGATTTTGCCATTTTCAGCGAATGTTCGCTGTTTTCAGCAACTAAAACATCATGATTTCCATCCAGATTCGTAGTACAGTGAAACCTTACCTGATGGCCCTTGGCACTATTCAAAAAGGTTCAGAACTCAACTAAAAGGCCTGAAGCCATTTGGTCCATTGACGTAATGGGGGCCGAACTATCGCCCGCCGCAGGCTGGGCCCCTGGGACGTGGGTTAGTTAACCAATAGCCCCGCAATAGGTCGTGGTACATACATTTTGTGTATTACTAGTCTCTCCTTGAGTCAATAATGGCAGTAAGTAATGCTTAAGTGTGCTCAACCTTTAGTCATCCATCACACAGGCGCATTAGAAAATATTGAGAGACTAGCATCATAGACTACCCAATCCAGCAAGGCGACTGGCTAGTTTTATACTTACTGTGTACTGTGTAAAAGTAAGGCAGGCTTTGCCTCTGAACGTGTTGTTGCTGAAAAATTAATGCCAACATCACCAAAAGGCCAATATAGCGAAACAAAGCACTCTAAAACATATCATTGAAAAGCTTTCCCTGCATGGTAATCAAAAAGAGGTGCTAAGTCCTTTTGCAATCAAATCTGATAAACGCAGTCAGATTAGATAAGTGATAATGGGTTTAATTTTATAATTATAACGTGACGAATCTTTTGTTACAGATAATCGCGGTAGTACCTACGGATAACGATGGCGGAAAATAATATTTTTGCTGTGTATTTGCTGCGGCTGCTCGCTTAGACTTCGGTGAGTTTTCTTTTCGTATCTTTCATTTGGACCAAAATAGAGAAGATTATTTTTTTCGTGTCGAAGAAGTGTTCTTTAGGCACCAACGCTGTGTCACTTTTGTGACGGATCCTAATCAAATTGTTACCGAGATTTGTATGCAATTGATATCGGAACTGGACCAGCAAGATTATGAAAGTAGAGTTGAGACTTGTAGTTTTCCAAACTTTGTGTTGTAGTTTTGCAAACTTTGTGCTTCTGGCTCTCCCAATTTTTGTTGCCATTCCATATAAATAAATTAAAGAGAACAAGCGGATTTATAAAGCGAACAGAGTATCATCCTTCCGATACATACATTGCTATACAATCCATACACATGGGTTTACTTTGATGAGGCCGCATTCGATGGCGGAGTTGCCTTTTGTTATAATTCGGTCAGGCCGCTGAATGGCAGGGAAAACATTTATTGTTCACCCGTCAAGCCTGAGGGATGATCGTGTTGACTTTTCGACTTGCCGCCGAGTAAATATTGTGACGTTGATTGTCTTTGTCTCCATGCGGACCAGTGGTTCTTCAATTTTAGATTCAAAGTGTTATTCAGCGTTGTGACAACCCTCTAATTTTTATCTTTTGTGGTCCAAGCCCGCGTGTTTTCAGCACCAAACCGCTGGCTGATGCTGAAAACAATCCTTTGACAATAACACCGTTTTGTCCCATCAATGTTTTATATCTCATTAATGT
Source organism: Zelleria hepariella (assembly GCA_949319315.1). NCBI lineage: Eukaryota > Metazoa > Arthropoda > Insecta > Lepidoptera > Yponomeutidae > Zelleria > Zelleria hepariella. The sequence goes on from OX439393.1 coordinate 11,079,412, forward strand.
TTCACCACATCCCATCAATGTTTTATAGCCTCGTTAGGGTATATCTAGGCTGAAGGCCTTCGTGTGGCGGTTTCTCCAGACGGCCTATCCAGCCAGTCTTGTTACCGACCTCTGAGTGATTTATGTATGCCACTTTAAGAAACCCTGGCGTAGATGGTAGGAGGAAGCGAGGCGCGGCCGCCCTACCCTTTGACGCATCGCGGAGTCGTCTAAGAATATCCATGTCTATAAGGTAGCAGTAATTGAAACTGACTGAACTGATTTCACTGAAACATTCATGCGGGAAACTCGGAGACGTCCAACTTGGCTCTACCAAGGTTTTCTTTCACGCCTTTAAAGCTTTTCGGCCGCTTTTCGGAGCGAAGTTAAGAATTGGGGCAGAAACATAAAGTTGCTTGGTAACCTGACGTGACTCTTGCGTACCCTAACCGTGATTGTAGGTCACTCGCAACATAAACCCAATAAAGGGGACAAAGTGTTCTACTATTTACAAGACTTTGTATTTGAACTACAGCCAAATACTATCGAGCCGGAGAAGAACTATCAGTAAAACTACAGATTCATAATTATTTTGTGCGTAAAACCTTGCAAAGTTGCGCTGACTTAGAAAAAACATTACAGCTTTACTTTTACAGCTGTAATAATAAAGAGAAAAATGTCTGCACTTGAGGAGAGGTTACTTCAATGACCGAATAACTTTCGGGTATCGTTGAACGTTGAATTTTCGGCGAAATATTTTCAGGTGTGTCGAAAGCCGTGGGAATGGGCACGCCTTCTCCGACTTTTAAACTTGACTCACTTAGGACATCACATGTTTTGGTTCTCCCAAAACCTCATAAAATATTTACAGAAGTAGAACAAACTACCAGTTACACATGTTTGTAATTACTGTATGAAACCCAGTGTTTTTAATGGAATTAAATGGCAGTCATGTCAAGGATTGGTTGTTAATTGCCCGGGTAAGTATCTCACAACGAGTGACAATGGCATGGCGTGCTATTATCTAATTTTGGAAGTGTGGTCATAGCATGGGGTGACAGCACCTCCGCCTTCGTCTTATGTGTTGCCGGTGCGACTTAGCCATGTGTCTACTATGTCTAGTGACCCCTAAACGCTGAGGCGCCACACCTAACTCAATCACGACGGGACTAAAGCTGTAAGCTTTAATGCTATGTGACTGAAAGTAGAACGGAAACGGTTCGCACCTCACACGCGAAACTCACCCCTTGTACGGACAATGTAGGGGCTAGTGTCGCTTAGGGTTGTGTATGTTAACATTAGGGTGGGTCCATCTTTGCTCGTAAATTTGACGGCTCGGACATTGTTAATGTGCCTCTAACCGGCGTGCCCGTTATCGACATTGTGATTGACGATTAACCACGATGACATTGGTTTTAAAATACAGCCCGTTTGACGAACATAGTCCCTGACATTTCGAGCACAGGAGTATTTTTAAATCAATTGTCACAGTACAGCCCTTTGACACAATGACCTCACTTGCTGGCCCCATTAAAATAATCGTGTTAATTATGTTATGACACGATTCGTACCATTACGCTCGGCTCGGCAGAAAACATAACTCTAGGCTGTCCGGAAGAAAAAAATACGTGGAATAAAATGCAGGTTCCATTAAAAATATACCTGCACCTGATATTATTTGCAAAGATGCAGCATGACATGCATGAGCATGACACGTTTTCCGAAGCTTTGCTTAGTGTCAAATTTCAATGCCAATGTTATGCCAGACGTGATAATATTTTGGATTAATGCCATTGAATATAAATTGTTGCTACTGTATTAGTTTACGTACGCACATCGATGTAATAAAGCGTATAATAGTTACTTTATAGCCTTAGGGAAATGTACTTTTGGGACACGTGAGCAACATACAAACTTTTTAACAATTTGTAGAGTCAGGCACGCACGACATTATTAATTATATTGTCAACTGATATGAAGACCTGACTGACTGACTGACTGACAAACTTGCTGATCATTTCTGTAGTTAGCCCAACTCCCAGTTAAATGGATTATTAAGTCACGGTCACATGGGCGCTTTGTGTTTACAAATAGTCTGTGAATTCTCAGTAGGTAGAGATCGCGTCACTCCAGTGTCGTTGGATTTAACTGCTTTTTGAGACAACACGGTATTGTGTCCAGAAATAAATTGGGCCAGATGTCCGCGGCAGGTGCCGGGAAGTAGCTCGATATCAAAGGACCGTTTATTTATTGTCTTTTGTCTTTAAAACTTGCGCAATAATGACCTTAGTTCTTAAATAACTATTGGCTTAAACATAACGCACGTTTCACAACGTGAAAAATGTCTATAACCTAGGCATAATAAAATAAAAATACTCACACTTAACTCAGAATCAGGAGAGCAAAAAATCGGGGTAGGGCCATTTTTGAAATCTGAATGTAGCCACTGCCCTTGCCTGAAAAATATAATTAAGCAATATGCCTTGCTGGAGGACTGTGGGTCCTTTTTATACGACTGCGGAGGAGCCCAAAATAAGGGTCATTAGGTTTTTTATTGCGTAGTCTCTTATAATACTTTATCTTCTGGACGAATCGTGTAATTTAATATTGTCACATAAAAGGATGTGGCGCAAACTGGAGATTTGATCGTCCATTTCAAAAAGCAGTTTCCACAACGACAAACAGTAACGTGCGAAATAAATGCTGAACGAAGCACTGAACTCAATACTGTTTATTTATTCGCACGTGTGTTTGTAGGGGAATACGATAAGCTGGTACCAATGTTTGTTAATATGACGCACTTATTTGGAACAAGTTATCACCATTTCCACGTCCGCTGTACGTCGTACAGTGAGTGTGTCATAGAACTCGTAGAGTTGCGCAAGAGTTGCCGTCGGTGCATTCTCGGTGTGGGTGCCCTCGGCTCGCACCGAATTTATAATGACGCTAATGACACTCATAGCGTCTACAGCCCTGCCTTGGGAAAACCTTTGCTTATACGTCAAACGATTGACCATATCGAGATGTGATAGCTGTACTATACACTAGTATCTTTCCCGCTCTAGGTTGAACAACAGAGTGAGAGAGGGCATTGTACCGCGCGCTATCGAACACGATATGTAGCTATTCCTGCTATTCTTGACGAGTTTTCGGGTGATTTCAACTGATATTCCAACTTGCGCTACTATGTAGTAAATATTTTCTATTTTGTATTCCTTCAACAATATTTTCATTTACGTTGACATGTCACCACATCTGTTTTACAGCTATTTCTGTTTTGTGAATCAGAAATGTTTCGTAATTTTAGCTCTGGTGAATGGTTTCTTTTTTATTACCGGAGGAATGTCGAAGCAGCCTCTAATAGAGCATAATCACATAAAATCAAGGTTTGCGAAGTAACCTTGATTGTAGCTCTAGTTACTGACTGTGTTCACACATATTTAGCGTCCGAAATCACGGGAATGACTTCATCAGAAGGGTATTTCGTCTGCAGTTACCAAAAATGTCTGATTTATACTGTGTCTTCTTTACTATTACGAAGTAAATAAGTGGTCGTGGAAATGGTCGTTATTTTATGAACAAAAGCGATTAATGTTAAAAGCTATTAAATTAAATCTAATTACAAAACTTTTCAAGTAAGTTAAGGATATCAACTTTCAAGCTTGTTAAGCAGTTTTACTGTAAACTCTTGTTTTGTTATTCGCCCTACCTTTATTGTCGACATGTTGTATGAAACGTTCAATAGCTTTGTATTGATTGAAGTTATTGTTCAACCTCTGACTTTAGTTTCTCGTGTGGAGCCGGCAGTGGATATTGAATCGATTCAATTCGTCAAATGTCCGAAGCCGGCTCGGCGGCGGCGGCGGCGACTACGTAGATTTTAGTGGGCGGCTCGACCACGTACGCCCGCCACGGTATCAAAACAGTTTGTTTCGCTCGCTGGCAGGTGAGCAACGTATCGGCTCCGCTCTCCCGACCCGTCCGCGGCAAAAATCACTCATATCAAAATATTTTACACTTCGTCGTTCACCATAAGTGCCTTAACAATATATTTTCTTTTATAAAGATTATACGTATCAAGTGTTCGTCTGCAGATTGGTGTAGTTAAGTGAAATTTGTGGGACTTACTTTTGTTGTTATCGTGACGCTTGCACGGCAAGTTTGGCGTAGAACTGGATTGTCTGAATTTCGCCCGGTGCCGTGGGCCTCCTGACTAAATTGTGTAATGTAAGTAGGTTATTATTATGCGATGGAAGATGGAAGTCAAAAGTAGAACAAACTACTTCTAAAATCGTTAAAATTGATCTAATTCTTCACAATATTTTGATCAAAAGCAACATAACGGACCTGACAAAATCACATATTGCAACGTTATGTTTAAAATAAAGCATAGTGTTCCAGTCAGAGAATTCGGCACCGTTAATTAATTAGAATCATGTTACTTTAATTTCTGTTTAATGTAGATTGCCTACCGCTAATTTTCTTTCAAAAAAGTCTGATGATCGTGTTAAATAAAATAAAAACTTACTTTAGTTGTGCCCGCGACCTTGTATGCGTTTTTTACACATTTCAGATTTTATTTTAATCCGACTGTGGAGGAAAATTCGCAAGAAATTTCATGACTTACGAAGCAACAAGCTAGGATACACCTAAACATCAAAACAATGCATTGATATAAATTTTATAATAAAACAGAATGATACCTTTTGGCGACTTAGGTCTATCAGGAAAAATGACTAGGTATACAAATGACTAGAACGTGACATTTCCATGAAAGAAAATTGGAGAGATGTACTTAGTTAAAGTATAAAAATGCCGATATAAAAAAAAAGTCGAAAATGATGCCACGTACGCCGCAGCCACGTATTTTTTTTTTGTTTTTTGAGCTTTCATTTTTTCTGCATATAAATAGCTGAGTTTGCGTCACCGGGAAACCCCCAGAAATGCATCGGCATTACGCATTATTGAGTCCATATAAATAAATTAGTCACTATCACTACCTATTACTGTATTAGAAACGTGGGGATAACAAATTTGACCGAATGGCGGTGGTTTTTTAGGTACAATTAATTACCTGGTTAATTTATCCCGACGTTTCGCTGTAGAGTCTACCCAAATAAATCTAATGAATCTAATAATTTAACTTTAAAAAAACCGTGATACCCGTTTCAAATCGCGAATCATTCATGTTAATACCTATCCTATCACTATTGTAAGTGAATCGAGCGATGCTCGCGTTGTCCTGATGCAGCATGATTCCTTGCATTCTAAGATTCTCACGTACGCTCGAAGCTGTTATCCTTGACCAAGGCAACTTTGTTTTCTGCTACACATTGAATTGTTTTGTTATGAAATGCTACAAACAGGTTTATGTTTACATTTTTTTCTTCACTGCCTCTCTTCTAGACGTAGTTATATTACTCAAGGTAATCTAAGCATAATTATTTTATATTACAACATCGCCAATGTCGCTCTTAATCGATTTGGCAATCGGTCCGGTAATCTCCCTTCAAATGATGTTACGTATTTTAAATCATCAGACTCAGTTTTAAGCCTTTCATAACATAAACATACACCTATAAATAACATCTTCTGGCACTTAAATAGTTCTCGACGTTGATAAATGCTCAACATTTCAACTGTTCCACTAGCTAGCCCATTGAACCATGTTTCAAGGTAGTTGGATTGTTGAGGTTGAAGAGTTGAAGTAATCGCAGGTGGCTTTATTATCATATTACCTATTCACTACAAGGTGTTAGTACCTAACTCTTTTTACAGGGTGTAACCTACTGGTAAACAAGATGTCAGATCTGTAAAAAAATTTTGGAAAAAACAATTTTTATTTTTTAACCTCAACATTTAAAAATTTATAACTTTTTTGTTATTATAAGCTCAAATTAAAAAATATGTTTGTGCGTGTAGGTGCATTTACATAGCTTTGAGTTGTTAAAACATTGTGAAAGTCAATGAAAACAATATTTAAAAAACACTTTTCTCCCGCCACATCGTTCACATTTTATTAATTTAAAAATTAACGGAACGTCTCTCATATGACTAATAGAGAAAAAAAAAATTAGGTTGTGATCCCTATTACCGGGTGCTATTACCCTGTAAAAAGAGTTAGGTACTGTTGTAACACCTTGTAGTGAAAGCTTGTAGGAAATGTGTGAATGTTATTCGCTAATATGCTAATAGCCCCTGTACTGTCAACAATTAATTTTACCCAACAAACTTCATTTTAAATTGAAATGTAACAAATATCTTATTCTTTGTTCTGCAATATTATACTAAATCTTATTACAACTTACTAAGGTTTCATAAATATTGGCCAAATAAATACTACTTTGTCGATTGTACTCCCTTATTCAACTTTGAAACGAGCCGTTCTTACAAGGAAAACAGCAACATAGTGACAATAAATAGGTACACACCAATAAATCTACAAGGAAAACAGCACCATAGTTACAATACAAATTATAATAGCATAAAAACGGGACAAGTGCGATTTATACTCGCGTGGAGAGGGTTCCGTACATCCGAAGTCCATTTATGCACAAATGTTGAGAAACCATACCGCGATCCGTGATGTAGGACTAGAGCAACATCTGTTAGCTGAGTTAAGAAACGAATGCTACAAAATTAGAACTACCGGATTTGACGCAACTTCTGAAGTTAATTTTACTGGATCACAGGTATTTTCGTAAATTACAATCAATGAAACAATGGAAGATGTAACGAATTTGTAACCAATGAACATGATAAATACACAAATACATACGCGTTTAAAACGTGATATTTCTTGTAGTCATTTAGATTTGCAGATTGTTTAACAAAGTCTGCGTCACGAAGCTAAGGTCAAAGGAAGGAAATATAGAAGTTTCAAGCCCAAACAAGCACTAATATTACGTACAGTATAGTACCATGTTTTGGCTACACTAATCAAGTGAAGTTACCTGCGTCCCATACACAGCTAGATTGTTATCTTCTCACCAATAACACCAAACACAAGTATTTGTCTAACTTTGTATTCAGCAATGATTTCATTGAAAAGTTTGATCGATACATGCTGTTATGCAGCAATTTTGTTATGTTACTATTTCTTTGTTACTCGCTTTCTGGAATGCATTCTCTTTCAATGAAGTCTGAAAGCTTTGTATTGGTTTTCTTTTAATCTGTTTTCGCTTCCGAGATCCCTCTCTTGTGGATTACAAACCCACTTATTAAAGTTGTACGGTAAAATGTCTCTATCCCACAAAGGCACGAGTAAATTGCACTAATGTTGTGGTAGACATGATTTTAATTTACTTGGCTGAGATTGTTCCCCGAATCAAAAGATTGTGAATAGTTTCGCACGGTTTACTTCCATGTGATTGTTTATGTCACATTGTTTCTGTATTACTTCCATACCATTACGTCGTCAGACGAATTATGTAAAAATACGGTGATAAATATTTCGCCCACAAACATTGACGTCAAGCGAGAAAATCTAGATGCCTGACACCAAGACTTACCTGATATAATCTACGTTTATTCAGCACTTTTTTTGTAAAAACAAAGGAGGAAGAAAATAATGTTATGCTAATAAAAAATATAAAAAGCAGGGATCTAAAAGAACTTTGATTGATTTCAAAAACTTCCCCAAAGCATTATCCTTCACCAAGCACAAAAACTCATTTGAAGAAAAGTAAACAATTCAAACAAGCAAATTAAAATTTGGAGTTGGGAGAAGTAATGTTTGTTTGTTTTGATAAAGATAATTAATTAAAATCGTATGTCTGTAAAAACTAAGTGCATTGAAAATATATTTTTTACCAAATATTTTTTTTCACATAGGATTATTACTTTTCCACGGTCTTACCATTGTCATTTAATTCGTACAAATAACTCCAAAGGCTAAACCTTATCTACTATGATACACATACGTGTCAACGTGTGGCATACAGGCAACGGACGGTGTATGTAAAGTGAAAGGAACTCTTTGGATCATTAATCGCACGCTCAATCGAAGGTCGGCTACTGAATACGGCATTAAATTTTCCATTTACAACGTTTGGTAGGTTTGGTAAAGTTTTAAACAGCCTTGTTTAGCTTGAATACACAATGACATTATGTTCGCCCCTAAACCGACAAGTCTCAGGTTTGAATCCCGCCGGGATCATTACCAATGATTAATTTTATAAGTTACGGACATTTGTAAACAACCATGAGGAACCTGAGGTATTTTATCCTCATCACAAAATCTGCAATGGCTTAGTTTACTTTGCTTGCTTTGAATCCCGGCATTTACCAATAATTTTCTAAGTTACGTACTATTGTAAACATTGCCACTCGCAAAATTAAAACATCGTAATAAATCTGAGCGTCGAGGTATATTAACTTCGCAAGAAAAGCCATCCGCAATGGGCACGCAAACCCCCTTTGAGAGGAGGCCTTAGCCCAAATAGTGGCATATGTTATATTGTATTAGCTAGAGTTGTTACAGTTTCTTATCTAGACAATTTCTAGATTTAAACCCCGTTCTGGTTTTGCTAATTCACTGATTGTTCATTCTTATTTGCTCAACTCTGAACAATCTGTGTGGTTGCTCTGTTAAATGGATACTAAAAGATAGAAGGATACTTTGTGAAGGCCTTGAATGTTCATGTCCAATGAAATGATGTCATATCATCAGCCGTACCTACCCGTCAGTGGCTCTTTGTTATGTGCTATAATTACATCATTGTTCATAAACTTATCTTCAATGAGCAATCTGTCTTTGAGGACTGATAACTGCTAGCGTTGTATCTGTACCCACGTAAAAGCTTTTGTATGTCTTACAGTGCTATGATTTCCGAAAACTTCTGTTTTTTTTTTCATTAATTAGCCTAGTTACTTACGGTTAGCCTTGAGGTAGAACGTCCCGTAGCTTGTAAAGGCCTCTCGTTTAGTCGTATTATCTACATATTTGTAATGGTGGGTAAAGTTATAACAAGTTCCAATGATTAATTTCACACAATTACTTACTTCTTACTTACTTCCTTTAGCGCTACAACCCTTTATGGGTCTTTGCCTCCTCAACGATCTTCTTCCATTTCGCTCTGTCTCTGGCCTCCGTTTCCCAAGATATTTTCTTGCCTATTCGCCGTAGATCTTCCTCAATACAGTCCTTCCACCGCTTCCTTGGTCTTCCTCTGGGTCTTTTTTGTTGCGGAGTCCACTTGGAAAGGGTTTTAACTGCTCACACAATTAACCAATTGTTTTCAATACATTAATTTTTGAGTCTGATTATAGCTATCTCACCTAATGTATCGCACGAGTCAAGATCGTGACTCGTATATCAAGCAGCGCATCTCAATTGTGCCAATCAACTCTACTTGTCTCATTACATTATATTAGCGCACTGCTTGTGCTGCTGTATAATATTCTCTCTGTGATGTTAACACACAACATTTGTGGTTGTTGTTCTGGGATATTATAGTCGTTATCTCTATCGTCATTGTGAATAGTCTCAGCTCTTTTAGTTTTATTGTGATGTACAGTATATAAGGGTGCATAAATGCGTATTACCTTTTCACCAACGTAGTTCATCAAGCTGCAAATAAAGTTACAAATTTAGGTCCGCCGTTACTCGAACAGTATTAAGAAGCTACCAAAATAATTTTGAGGTTTTTCCAAAACCATTTATTTTACTATTATGTTAGTGATGGATTGACTTTTTGGAATTTGGTGTCTTGATGATATTAATAAGACATTGACTGAAGAAAAACGCAATTGAATTTGCCGAGGTAGATTTTAATTCCAAAAAGACTCTCATTTTTTTTCTGTTATTCTTATATCCTAAATACTTTCATTACAAATTTACAACATTACATTCAAAATATGGGTACCTAGTATCATAGTATGTAATTGAAAATCCTGGCTGAAAATATTTTTGATATATAGCTTAGTTTATTTGGGTATGGGTAGTATCATAGTATGTAATAGAAAATCCTGGCTGAAAATATTTTTGATAGATAGCTTAGTTTATTTTTAAACAATTTTATTCGATTTGCCACTTACGTTGGTTCGACCAGCGCATTATTGCGTCCTCTTTTTTCGCATGTGAAAGTAATTGACTCTGTCACTTTCTTATTTCTTATAAGCCAAGCCCCATGAGCTGTAATTTATAAATTGTGAAGTTTCTTTGACTTGATCGTTTCTTTGTGTTTGTTTCAGGATTGCGGAGAGCATAGAGAGCGCGCAGGATGCGGATCGCGCCGCGAACCCCACCGCCCCCAACCATACAAAACCCACACCGTAGGAGACCTAGCATTGTCCACAAGTGTCCTTCTATAATAGTATAACGCCTAACATTTTTTACGCCACTTTTTTACCGATCCCCTAAGTATAAGTCAGTGTTAGTGTTTTAAGTGTTGCGCGAGTGAGTGTGTACGTGCGTCGATGGTCGGGCCGACATGGGAAAGTCCTCGGCGAGAACACATGGCCAAGGTGAGTGCTCCACTCTGCTCCAGAGCTCGTTCGGTCTAACCTCGATTGTGCAATACCATTGTCTTGCTCATAATGGGAAAGAGCGAGCAACAGCAAGACATCGTCTTCGTATGTTCGAAAGAACCGAAATCGAGACTTAAAATTCAAATAAAAATTGTCTCTGAGGTCATCTTTAACTTCGCCATTGAATCGACGACTTGTGACTTGTATGTCATAGGAATGGCCTTAGAATGCCTCGTACGAAAGGTCTTCGATATTTATAAAAGGCTATGATTAGTTTTAAACCTTGCTTGACCTAGATATCCAGACTAAACTAGTTTTGTTAGAGTAATTAATTCAAGGCAATGATTATAAAGTTGAATTGCTCAGTCATCCCTCTGTGTATTAGAAGGTATAATAACAAGACTGAGCTTGATTATAAAAGTTGATCCTTCCGGTGATTTCAATCTTTCAGCAGTAATATCGATAATTTCATATGTTTATGCATTACGTTTTATTCTACCCGTTACCCCGGTAATACTATTGGCGTTGTTATGAAAAGTTTCAATCAATATTCCTATAAAACCATGTCACGGTTATTTAGAATTTTAATGTTTCATGAAATGTCTTCTTGAGTATTTTACTCTGGGCCGATTGAAACATTTAACAAAACGATATTATTAGACACACAGTAAACACGTAAACGTTCAATAAAAGAGACCTAGACTTGAAAACATTATTTGATTGTCAGTAGTTGAGTGTCCGTCATCGTCATAATTTGAGTGTTTTTGATCATCGTTTTGTGAGCTACTAAAATTCACACCTACGTGTCAAATAAAAGTTGATTGGCACGGAGGTTTTTAATTTTCTACTCTGGAAGGATTCTGCGTTCAAGTAGGTGCTTATTGGGTCTAACTACAGATTTAATCTGGTCAACTTCTTCCCTGTTGCAAGCAGCGATTTTTAATGGTTGTCTTTCATTATTTGTCGCTCGATTTGTTAGATATTTGTCAGGCTCTTTGATCTTTGTGAATGTTGTAATATGAAATACTACAGGGTGCACTCTAAGTCGATAGCGAAACCTTAAGTGGGCTATCTACTGATCAATACAAACAACTTGTACTAGGTGGCGAAAAAAATTGAGTGAAAAAAAAATCAGCTGTTCCATACAAAAGGTCGACTCAGTACTGCGCCAAATGTATGAAACAGCTGATATTTTTTTCGCTCCATTTTGGTCGCCAACTAGTACAAGTTGTTTGTAGTGATCTGTAGACAGCCTACTTAAAGTTCCGCTATCGACTTAGAGTGCACCCTGTAGTACTAGTAATATGGACATCGACGGCCAGCCAGCTGTCGCGAGTCGACCGCTGGACTGGACGTAACCAACGGCAAATAGCATTACTGTGTACTGTACGTAAATACACCATTAGCGTTCCACTTGTATGTGACATTTTCTACTCCAGTTCCATCCGAAATGACGAGCTTAGCTGTACGATGCAATTTCGGTCCCGTAGATTCTGTGATTCTAACTACTATGTTGTTGAATATTTTTATGAAAATAAATGTTACTATTTGACTGTCAGTTAGGGATATTGCTTTGTGAAACAGATTGTTATGGAAGATGTTTTAATCGCACAAAAGGAATGTTGATCAAATTTTTTTTCCGTATTTGCGTATCCTCGTCTAAGAAAGAACGTTTAAAATGCTTGGCCTTGCTTCCTCATCAGCAGAAGAAGAATGTTTTTTATTTACATCATAAATCCTTCTTTCGTTTACGATGCGCTAAAAAAAAGCCAAAGGAGAATTTACATAACAGATTCGAAAATAATGAATGCATCTTCCGTACTTACATGAACGTATGGTAACGCAAGGTTAAATCTTCTAACAAAGCTGAAAAATATGCTAAGCGAACGTTTAAAATATGCATTACACGAAACGTGTCAGATGTATTTCTTACATTCAAACTTCACAGCTTCGCATTACTTAACAAATTAGCGGAGTCTTTATAGTTAAAGATCGTAATAAATATGTATTGTTCGCAAAGTTTTCTCTTATAAAAGGTAGAGTATGGCGACTCGACTATGCGCCCAAACGTCAAGTGCCAAAAAATGCGCTTATTCTTTCCGCAGTTTCTCTACGACCAGATGAATACCAGTGTTGTAAACTTGTTCTATTTAATTTTGTCTCCACTAAATCAAACTTCCAAGGGAAAAATATTTATTATTATTATTGTAAAATGTTTCTGTATTTTGTGGTAATACACCGTTGATATCCTCTACCTTTCCTTCCTTTTCTTCCATGATGATTAGTTTGCAGCGAGGAAGTAATGTCATTTATGGAGGAAAAACCATTGGTATCTTTCTTTTATTATCCAACATTTGGCACCATTACCAGCGACTAACCGCTAACCACTACACTAGAATCTATCTCTACGCGTCAAACTGTTCAAATCACGGGGTGCAGTAGCGAAACCGCTAACTTGGCAACCCTGGAAGTCGACATGGGCTTTCTCGCCGAATTTCCGCGCTCGGCGAGTGTTTATTTTGATTCCGTGTGGCGGCTGGCTGGTACACACGACAGCACGTCAGACTGTAAACTTTTGTTGTAAAGTCGCCCGTAACGCAACCGAGTAGAGTACTAGCGTGTAAGCGTCTACGTGCTGTCGTGAGTACTCGTAGTTTGTCGATGCGGAGCGATGCGCGCGCAGGCGGCGCGGCGCTAGTGGGTCGCTGCGAGTGGAGTGTCGGGCCCGGTGCGGAGGCGAGCGCGCGTGTTGGCGTACCGCGCAGGCGCCGAGACCATGTCGCGGTGATGAACCAGCGCTCGGAGGCCGTGGAGTTGGAGGTGCTGGGTGGCAGCGCGGAGGGCGAGCCCCGAGCCGCGCCGCGCCCGCTGCGCTTGTCGCTGCTCGAGCTGCTAGGCAAGCTCGTCCGCCGCGACCAGCCCGCCGCCGCCAGCCGCAAAGCCAGGCACAACCATCGCTTCCGCACCTTCGTCGCCTGCGGTCAGTCACTACTTCGATCTTTTTCAGCGCTGTTTGCGTATCGAGGGACTGTTTATGAGCGGGGCGAACGTGGCGGTGCTATTTAGGGCTGCGCTTCTGTGTTGGGTGTTATTTTGAAGTGACACATATTCGGGTGTGATTCTGTGAGGTGGCGGCAAGGTCAGGCGCGCCCCCGCGGCGCGGTCAATGGCCGCAGAATAGGGCGCTCTCGTGAAGACGATCCACGCCTTGCTGAACATATTGATTGATCAACAACCACTTTCGCTAATAGGCACTAAATAATGGGCTCGTGCGGCTTAGTCACGTCTTCAATCTGATTTAACTTTCGATATTGTTCTTCTGTGCTACTTCGTTACCTGCCTGTCGTTTCAGCGTTTTCAATGCGCCCAACTAGAGTGCTTCGTATCCGTAATAAGGTCATTTCTAATGAGCGTGTTCTATTTTTGCGCATAGCTCCTTTTCTATCCGCTGCGTTTGTTGCTATTTATAGTTTGTTAGTTGATTCGGTGGATTGTAATTTGTATTGTAATGTAAATCATAGCAACCTATAGTTTTACCGTTGTGAAACGATAACAATAGCAACGCTTCACATAATTTTAACGTTACGTTTACACACAATAGTAAGTAGCTATTGGTCGTTATCTAACTTCCGGTGTGTTATCAAACTCAGAGTTCGTTGTACGAAATCTATTGTCTAATATTTTCGGAATCTTTAAAAAACACGTAACAAAGTAATTATTATCTTTGAGTCGTTGCTGAACGAAGAGTCAGAATTTTTATAGTCCTTGATGAATGAATCACGATAAACCTGCACCGCAAGACAAATTGCGTCAGTGCAAACAAAGACTTTAGGATAGGAGTAGGTAAACGAATACAGGGTGGAATTTTTTGTAGCCACCGGGAGGGAAAGTACTCTAAACAATGGAGATAGCAAACACTCAAAGGAAACATTCCATTAGTTTTGAAAAGAAGAAAAACTGCATTCATAGATTTTTTTTAAAACGCTTACCACATCCAGGAGTCGACCTGGCTAAAATTTAAAAAAAACATCATTCTGTACCTTTTTGGCATCAATCGATAGTCAATCATTTCTCATTGTACAGTCAACAACGGGTTATACATTTTCGTTGCAAAGTCGCCCGCAACGTTATAAAGGCATGGCTAAACAGGTATCAGATGGCTATATTGAAACCTTTTCCCAGTGGCCACATATTATTACTGGATGTATCTATTTTCTTTCTTTAATTTTGTCGGTGGGTCGCTAACAATACCTTCTTGTGTTCTTGTATTTTTCTCATTCTTGTACTTCTACCGCCCGAAGCTCTACCGTACGCGAAACTTTACGGCTTCTAAAGAAGATAATATTTTTTAGGGTTCCGTACCCGAAGGGTGCCAAACGGGACCCTTCAGGTAGGCTGACAGAGGGACAGGCCTTTTTTCCGCGCCAGCTCCTTCCCGACTCTGCAGGCTTTGACATTTGTATGTAGTTTATGACGTGAGCGGAGCGATGTTAGCCCAGTGGATAGAACGTTGGGCTCACGGCGTGATGTGCCAGGTTCGAATCCCGGTATTCCCAGTGCGGGCATGTTTGTACGACTTCGTTTGTGAATTTCTAGTAGTCGCTAACCATGAAAGAAAACATCGTGAGGAAACCTTAGTTGGCCCCGCACGTATTGACTTGTCTTATCTGTGAACAGGGCCGACTCCATCTAAACAATGTCCCAGGCACTGAAGCGTGCGAATGGTTGCTTCACCCATCTACCGATGTAGTGAGTGGAGATGCCACTGGACGCTGTATAAATCATCAGTCCTAGATGCAAAGGCCTACCTAAGTTATTGACTGAGCGAACAAAGTAAGCGAAGCGTCTTCGTTTCAGCTTGGGCAAAAATGGAGGCGAAGGCCGAAGGCCGAGCTTCGCTCAACGAGACCGTAGGCCAAGTCCCGCGGAGAGCGAAGCTCAGATCGGGTCAAACGCTTCCATCATCCACCCCAATCGGCGAGGCTGAAGGCCGAGCTGTAGAAATATTGGCGAGGCCGAAGTCAAGTTTTGTCTCACGAGGCCGAAGGCCGAGTACCGCGTTGAGCGAAGCTCAAAGCGGCTCGACAACGCCGATACAAAACACCCCAACCGTCAGACTCGCGAGGTCTACAGCTCAGCTAGTCTTTAGTTATATTAGATCAGCCCTCCTCATTGATATCCCCTCAGTGTACATACCCGTGCCCATGAAAAGCACAGTATCGGTCGTAAAGGCGAGAGCAGATCGATCGCGACTGGCCGGCGCCCGCCAGCCCTCGGGGCACGGTGGGTGCGACCTTAGTGCGCCTGTACTCGCTGCGAGGGTAATGAGATGCATTCTCGGTAGGGGGGTGCATGTTGCGATAGGTCCAGGCTGTTTGGATTGTTTTCGAGGAATTGTTTATGGTTGATTACACATGACATGTTAGAACCTCTAACTGTAACTCTAGCCCTACATACAGCGCGTAAGATCGCTTCTATCTTCTCTACATACGTAAAGTCGCTTTCCACCTCTGCCTGACCGTCTGTATATCCGCTAACTCCTCCTAACCAACGCCTCTTCCTAGTGTGTTAATCTGTGTATATGGAAACCACAGCTTAATATACTGAGTTTGACAGCGATTGCAAGTTCTATACAACGTGTTACAAAAGATCCTAACTCTTTTCACAGGGTAGTATAGTGAGGGTGGGTAGATAACGTTTTAATAAAAAATAGGCGGCTAGCGACTATTAAAATTTTTAATTAAAAACGAAAAATAATATTCGTTCCTACTGTTGCACTGCACAAAACCATAGCACGCACACTACAGTACGGATGCCCTCACACAAGTAAACGAAAACTAGTGTCAACGTTTCGCACGCACACAATCACGCACAGTGGAATAAAGCGATTGAGCCGAGCGCGCCCGACTCCACCCGAGCGCGCCCGAGCCGAGCGTCGCCGCTGGCCGGCAAATTGCAAAGTTGCAACTTACCGCCGCCGCCGCCAACGCCGGCCCACCGCAGTCGCAAGTGGAGCCGGCCGAACAAAACTGAAGAGATAATAATGCTAAACATCCTGCATCTGCTATTATTCACGTTTTGCCCCACCCAACGGCAGCACAAGTAGCAAAGCAAGATAATGGTCGATTATACTAAACTTGCTGCCAGATAAACTGCCCGAAACATGCCTTGATTTGATATAATGCGTGCGGGATGAGAATGGGATGGAACCTTGTCAAAGTCAATCGAAAACATACTGTATTTTACTTTGACAAGGTTGCATCGACGCGAGTTTGCTTACCGCGCGCGTCTCAGTTCCAAAAGGTCGCATCCCATTCTCATTCCGCGCGGATTATACCTACCGCTCACTCTCATCACTTTGTATGGCCCGGTTTCTGAGTTGAGAATTTTGCTAAGCAAATGGGTAAGTATCGTCCTGTCTCTGCAGATTTCTCACAAAAGAACGTGACAGAGCGATACGTAAGTATGTGCTTAGTAAAATTCTCAACTCAGAAAACGGGCCATAGTTACCTAAAATACCTACAATATCGGTGAGAAACTTTTGAAAATTATGCTGTATTTTACGTTGATTTTAACCAGATTTAACAAAACTCGGGCACTTTCGGTGTGTAACGTGGGCGATGAAGAGGTTCTGGGTCTTTAGAAAGATTAAGTAAGTAGAAAATAATCATCATAAAGATACTCACACGATTTAAATCTTTGCTCACACACATCCCACGGCTCATGAGTCGGCGCTCGGATCGTAATCGTAAACAGTTACGTACGACATAAGCTTGCTTTGTTCTAACAGGACCCGTTGATGATCTTCAAAGCACGCAAAAGGCATATCTATGACTAGGCAGATACTAAACAATGCCAGTAATAACATGCCCTTAGCGGCTCTGAGATGAAGCACAAACACTAAATAAACACTTGCTGCCAATGCCAATGAATACCTATCAATCACTAAACACTCCACAAGTCCACACGCACGGCAGAACAGTTTCACTTCACACTTTCACTCAACATTGAAAGAGAGTCTCCGCCCCGAGCTAGGTGGTAAAGTCTAGTTTCATTACTTCTCTATCTAAGCTCCGATAACGCAACATAAACAAAACAAGCCTTCAAAGGCAATAAAGCTAATAAATAACCAAACTGACCATTCATGAATGTATGACTGACTGACAACGATAAGTGTTGCCAACCGCTACAGAAAAAAAAGGTAATTATAAAATCCTAATAATTGTTATTTCTTATGCTACGGGTGGACCAAATGGCATTTATTTAATGTAAACAATGCCAAAACAAAAGCAAGGGAAATAAAACGTGTTATTTTATCAACTTCTAAGAAAAAAACCCTTAAACCTGCCCGCCCGTAGAAACCCGCCTTTGAGAATTGGGGAAAATCCTCCAAGCTGGCAACACAATAATCAAGTGGGGTAGTAGGGTAGAAGCACCTAAAGTCGGCGCTCGGCTATCTACGTTCAAAAAGTAGATAGGTTAGGTAGCATCGATTTAAATACCCTAAACTCTAATTTTTAATTCGAGTCCACGGAATGACAGTTGCTAGTATGCAACTGTCAGATAAAGCCTTTGTAGCAACTGTCATTCCGTGGACTCGAATCAAAAATTAAAGTTTAGATTCCCTATCAACGCTCAAAAAGTGTCCCGCCTCAAACTGTGCTAAAATTCATTATTAGCACAGTTGCACTCGCACAGTCACGCGCAGTCAGTTATCTAGGAAACCGATAACTGAGTTGCCGAAGTGCTCCGTAAAAAAGTGCAAAAATAATACCACAAGTGCATTGAAAAAGGATGGAATTTCGTATTTTCGGTAAATAATAATTAAAAGTTTTATAATGTGATGCATTTGTAGATTAATTCACCTCCAAAATGACTAAAAACATATTTTTTTAAGAATTTTTTTCAGCAAATGTTTGAAGTTGGCCCTACGAAGTTGTTTCTTTCTCACTTATACGACATGTGTAAGTTAAAAGGCGACGAAAGATTTACAAAGTGGAACAAAACAGGAATGGAGTAGCTTATTGTCATTTTTACACCTTAAATGTTCGTAAGCATTGCACAATGCACATTTTGTTTTTTACGTTTCGCGAGGTCTCTGCTCCATGTTAAGGACTCCGAATGAGAACCGAAACTAGTCGGCTACAACGATATAAATATCGCTTTATTTCTTGAACCGTGATCTATCACTCGATTTTAAACTACAATAGGCTTTTTTCGGGTTTTTTTTTTGTTTATGAAGACGTCTCTAGATGGCGCTATTTTTCTCACCATAGAAAATGGAGTTTAGCCAGAAAAAATGTCAAAGTCTGTCCACAGACTGTCTATTGGTCTGTGCCGAGGTTTTTTCACGGATAACTACCCCGCCGTGCGCCGCTTGCTTGCTCGTAATTTTTGTTCCACAAGTTTTGTCCGGTTTGAAGGACCACTCGAAAACAAAAAGAGGTATGTCAGTGTGTCGCTCACCGAACCTACTGACCTAACCTTTGTTTTAAATATTTTTCGACTGTCTGTCCCATTTTTAGGAATACACTGTATGTTAACACCCTTTATGTCGGTTTTTAGAACACCTATAAAGGTAAAAGGCCTGGTTTCGGGGTTCTTAAGGGGTTCGAAAATTTCGTTATTTTTGCGCTAAACCTCTTAGTTTTCGAGATATGGTAACATTCATACCTAATCATTCATCAATATCAGCTCGGGCTAGGCCATACTAGTTTATCCTGGAGCGTACATTTTATGTACGTACAGCCGAACGCACCGAACTAAGATCGAAGCAAGAAAGCCACCCTAAATAATTATCGCAAAATTATCTTTTAAGTATCTAATTATCGTGTCGTCGTAATTTAAATTTGAAACCTCGTGATTTTCTCAGCAAAAAAAAAACTGAAGGAGTCTCCACGACTTTCTCGACACGCTTCTGTTCGACTGCGGACACTCTCACGCAGACCAGACGCATGATAGCGCTGGGACTTCATTAGATATGAAACGTTATCGTAGGTGAGATAAGGTTGTATTTTGTCTGTGCATTATGTCATCCGATACAAATGTGTGTGTGCGTGCAGCAGAGAGGCACACATTTGCAACTACGCATCGGACACTTTTTCTGTTCGAATTTGTAGGCGATGTTGCATCTAGGGTATTTAAATCGATGTACTGTAGTTTACTTTTGCTTATCTTTTTCTTTTTAATGATTTCTTGGTATGAATAATAACTGTACATTTGCGTTTATTTGAAAAAAAAAACAAAGCTGAGTCTACTCGAATAATCCGGCGTTTGTACGTATGTATGTATAAATGTTTGTTTGTTTGTTTGTTTGTTCGACGATAACTCGAGTATCGTTGATCGGAAAGTCATGATTCATAAAAATTGAGACTAAAAAAATGTTCGAGCATGAGCCAAACCGGTCAAGGGATTACGAGATATGGGATTGTAAAGTACATCGCGTTCGGGGTGAACTACTAGTTCATTTTCTATTCAGAATCATTTTTGCGCATTGTTCATCATTGTTGCGTTCTCACTACTTTTTGATCCCCCCTCGTACGTATGTCACCTGGGTGATTAAGACAAATCCAACGACCCCTCATTTGACTAGTTTTAGGCTCTGGGAGGAAACAGATGAACACACAAACATACCCACATACACACTCACATACATACATAACAATATGCTGCTAAAATCATAACCCTCCTTTTTGCTTCGCGTAGTTGGGTGAAAACTACTGGACTTTAGTTGCACTTTTCACCAAAAGGCCGAGTACTGCTTCCTCTACCCTACAATGTGTGTTGTTGCCGTCTCGCTCTCGCTCAGATCTTGTTCGCTCGCTCACTCATTCCAGTCAGTCAGAGTAGCAGGGTGACCAGATTAGGCGAATTGTCGCCATTTAGGAAACCTCAGAGGGTCAACCGGACCATAAAACCCGATCGGTGACCAGTAACCTTTTAATGATACCTAAAAAATGGGATCGGGCGATTTAGGCTATCTTAGAGTAATTTCGCATTTATTTAGGCGATTTAGGCTATTATCGCAAATTTATTGAACCATTCCTTGATTATTCCTTAAAATTATAACGAATTACGCTTATAACTGTTACCGGCCAAACCCGATTTAAGGATAAACTAGTTTCGCCTAGGCCAAACTAGTTTATCCGAACGTCGTATGGATAAACCGGTATGTCCTAGGCCAAACTAGTCTAGCCGAAGCTCGTTAGGAGAAACCAGTTTAGCCTAGGCCAATCTAGTCTGGCCTAGCAAGAATATGTAAGCTTCAGGATAAACTAGTATGGCCTAGCCCGAGCTGATATTGACGAATGATTAGGTATGAATGTTACCATATCTCGTAAACTAAGAGGTTTAGCGCAAAAATGACGATATTTTCGAACCCCTTAATAACCCCGGAACCAAGCCTTTTACTTCTACACGTGTTCTAAAAACCGACATACAGGGTGTTAAACATACAGGGTATTCCTGAAAGTGTGACAGACAGTCGAAAAAGATTTAAAACAAACGTTAGGTCAGTAGGTTTGGTTGGCGACACACTGACATACCTCTTCTTGTTTACGAATGGTCCTTTAAACCGGACAAAACCGGACATACCGTAGATTTTTTGAATGTAGACTTTTTCAAATTCGGCCTCTAAATGCGTCCCCTACTGTTCAGATAATTACGGCGGGTTTGTTAATTTTAAGAAAAAGTACTAGGCTAGCATAAATAAGTAGAATCTGTAGGGAAAAAGGCCTATACCCAGCAGTGGGCAGCGGTGGGCTGATGATGATGATGATGATGATGTATTACCCCTACTCAATAGGGCTAAACTAGTTTGGCTTAACTGGTTTCTCCATACGAGTAGGGTAGGGTAATACAGATTCTACTTTGCCGAATTTGAAAAAGTCTACATTCAAAAAGTCTACGGTATGTCCGGTTTAAAGGAGCATTCGTAAACAAAAAGAGGTATGTCAGTGTGTCGCCAACCAAACCTACTGACCTAACGTTTGTTTTAAATCTTTTTCGACTGTCTGTCACACTTTCAGGAATACCCTGTATGTTTAACACCCTGTAACACCCTGTATGTCGGTTTTTAGAACACGTATAGAAGTAAAAGGCTTGGTTCCGGGGTTATTAAGGGGTTCGAAAATATCGTAATTTTTGCGCTAAACCTCTTAGTTTACGAGATATGGTAACATTCATACCTAATCATTCGTCAATATCAGCTCGGGCTAGGCCATACTAGTTTATCCTGAAGCTTACAAATTCTTGCTAGGCCAGACTACAGGGTGCACTCTAAGTCGATAGCGAAACTGGTTTCTCCTAACGAGCTTCGGCTAGACTAGTTTGGCCTAGGACATACCGGTTTATCCATACGACGTTCGGATAAACTAGTTTGGCCTAGGCGAAACTAGTTTATCCTTAAATCGGGTTTGGCCGGTAACATATATAAAAATGAATCGCCGTGCATTAGTCTCGCTAAAACTAAGAAACGGCTTGACCGATTTGCATATTTACTACTTTGTTTAGTTCACCATAGTTCAGGGTAGGTTTAAAAGCAAAGAAATATGGGAAAAGTTAAAGGATTAGCTGAAAAACGGAAGAAATAAAAATTGGTCATTTTGTATTGGAGTCGCCATTTTTGACGCGGAGAGTCAAACTATTTCAGGTGATACGAAGTTCTCCGGGTCAGCTAGTAGATAGATAGAAAACTCTTTATTGTACACGAAAATAATATACAAAGGAATTCTTAAACGAATCAGTAAGCATACAATTGGCGGCCTTATCGCTAAAAGCGATCTCTGCCAGGCAACCATTGGATGGACAGGACAGAGATAATATAATATTCGGTAGATTAGTGTACATAAATATAACATAGGACAATAATTAAATATACCTAAGAAAGTTACAAATGTGGGATGTAAGTTATAATAACGGTTCTTTCTTTTTAACCTACTTGAAAAAAAGGAGGACGTACTTTTGACCCATATTCTTTTTTTAGGTTTGTTAGAGCTTTTTTCAGAACTTTTTTTCTACGTGAACCAATTTTTCATGATTCTTTTTTTTTTTTTTTAAATTGTGTATCGTGGTCCCATAAAAATGGTTAAGATCTGGTGAAGAACTTCGGAGATAGAGAACGGAACTCCTCAACGAACAGCAGCAAAAAACTCTGCTTTTCAACAGTGAAGTCATTTTGTTTGTATCGACGAGAGCGCGGCAAAGCGCGCAGTAGTCGCTCCTACGGTGATTTCGTATTTAGATAGTCTCAAATTCAGACAGAAGGAATTCAAAATTATACTCCTAGCGG